>JAZHYW010011671.1:0-13634 GCA_037355805.1 Ixodes ricinus
CCATGTGCCTGCATTAACTGGCCTTTTGTGCGGAATGAACCTGAGAAGAAGATGATGCGCCGGACCTTCCGGTCTAGTTCGGACGCTTCAGGTGTAACACGTCCTGCGAAGCTCGAAAAATGCGCGTGCAGCAAGAATACAGTCATCGAGGATGACAGATTGAAGAAAACGGAGACGTCCGTCCTACGGAGCCATCAACTGACTGCAGCTTCAACATCGAGGGACTTAGCTGTGACACGGACGAAGACATGCTGGACAAGTGTGCGATCTCCTCCTTCATGCACTTTGTGTCTCAGAAACACAAACTCAAGTCCCCGCTCGTGCTTCCGCCCAGCGTCTTGTCGGATAAGGTAAAGTCAAAGCTCTCATACACTTAATTTGGGGCCAAATACTCAAGTCCAGGGCAGGGACCAAAACTTGAACGGTTGGAGTGGCACCAGTCAGAAACGGCTTGTAGCTTAGGGTGCCGAAGAACTTTCCCAGTGGATATGAGAAGCTAGTACGGAGAACAGAGGCCGCCAGGAAAGAGTAGCTGAAAATTGAGTATCATGGCCTTGGGCCGGCTAGGCCAATGCGAGGTGATTAGCTTGCGCTTCCTTTCACGGGAGCCAGATTTTATTACGTCTCGTTGAGATGGTGCGCGTTGTGCTAGTAGCCTTAAATTTGCCCTCATCCCGCACGAGAACGTATTTGAGGTTAATTGCGGACGAAAAGGCAAATAGAATGTATTAAGTAACGATGGACTTTGGTTTGAAATAAGTAGGATTTGCTTTAGAAAAGTCCTATTTTTCTGCAGTGACAGTCGGCATTGTTTTTTTTTATCTGCCTATGGTTGTGTCCACATTTTTGGGCGTTTGCTCGCAGGCCCGCGGCAGGGGGTGAGAGCATGAACGGGGAGTCGTCTTGTTCTATCTTGCGCGGGAGGCTTCAAGCGGCCGCGGGGCTTGGTGGAGAAGAGTGGGACCCCGGCCGTTAACAAACGGATTGGGCTTCAGTTTGGGCGCCGGAACAGCCGCGTCTTGCGACTTTTAACCGAGTGTGCCTGTATATAGAGGGTTTCGCCGCTTAGTGTGAAATGGTCGCTTTTTGCGCGATGTAATAATTTAGCTGTTGGCGCCAGTTAGTCTGAGAAAATTGCAGGGACCGACTCTAGAAGGAATTTGGATTTGGCGGTTGGAGCGTCAGGCTGACAGCTCGCCGACCATTGGACGACACTGGACCACGTGGTAGTGGTGAAATTTGAAGTGATTGGTCCGTCTCTGGAGGGAAAGGAGGCCCCTACGAGTCTAAAAGGGCTGCCGAGAGGATTCTCGGGTATTCGGCTTTTGAGATCAGGAAGATTCGGCTGTTGAGACTGGGGCTAAAGTATGGGTTGTAATTTTGGGAGCCTTGTATTGTAAATTACTGTTGACTTGTTGTCGTTTTGTTTTGAAATAAACGTGGCCACACTGGCCATCGTAAACCAACCAACGTCGTAATGTGTCCAGTAGGATCGAACAACTTTTAGTTTGTTTGTTTTTCTTATTCGACTTCCCGGGGACTTCCATCGGGCAAACGCCATCATCGGTCGTCACCATCCTGACCGACCGGCCCCCCCCTCCCCGCGGGAAGTTGACTGAATGGGAGAGGGTTGGAGATTCTTTTAATTTTCGGAAGAACGAGTTCAACTTCAGACTTTTTCGTTTTCCCCTGTAATATTGTATTTCAGATGTATCACGTTTAAAGGGGCACTGACACCCCAAAGGTCGTATTTTTTTTATTGTCTAAAACGACGCAAGTTGTAGTCATAAACACGCAAAAAAAACCGCATCGCGAAAAAAATTTCCCGCGCGCGCGCGCGCTCTTTTTATTTTTGGCGTTTAAATCTCCCGCCGCTACCTCCTTGCTTCTTTTGATCGATGACGTCAAAAATCAGGAAATTTAGAAGCTTTGTAGGCGGCATTTCTATAACATTTAATAACGGCAATCGTAAAACATGTTTTTTAACGCAATTGCGAACGCACTATAGCCCCTCTTTTTGAAATACCGAAAATCAGAGTTCGGTGAGATGTCCCTTCCTAGATTTGTGTCCTCCTCAGAAAACTCGGCGGCGCTCGAGCAGATGGGCGAGTCGGCGAAGAAACCGGTTTTTTTCCCGCGCCGGCTCCTTCTATCCCGCCAGCTCGCCTCCTCCTCGCATCGGGTCAGCGGAGGTCCGAGAAAAAGTCGAGTCGGAGGAGACCGCAAAATTTGACTCACTGCACTGGCGGGGATCGCGCGGGAACTTCAAATTCGGCATTTGGAAATTGTTTTTTAATTCACAAATACTGAATTCCCAAGTTTCGAATTTTGAGGGTAATGTCCCGGCACCGTTTTCAATCGTTTCGGATAATAAAAAAAATATGACAGCAGCTGCAAGAGCAAAAGACTCCGCAGTGACATAAAAGAGCCGAGTCGGGACAAGCAAAATGGTCCGAAGCAGTGGCGCCGATAGGAACTGTCGTGTTCATCGTAAGGCAGATATGATTTGGAGAAACCATGTGCCTGCATTAACTGGTTTTTGTGCGGAATGAACCTGAGAAGAAGATGTATGCGCCGGACCTTCCGGTCTAGTTCGGACGCTTCAGGTGGAAAACGTCCTGCGAAGCTCGAAAAATGCGCGTGCAGCAAGAAACAGTCATCGAGGATGACAGGTGGAGAAAACGGAGACGTCCGTCCCACGGAGCCATCAACTGACTGCAGCTTCAAGATTGAGGGACTTAGCTGTGGCACGGACGAAGACATGCTGGACAAGTGTACGATCTCCTCGTTCATGTACTTTGCGTCTCAGAAACAGAAACTCAAGTCCCCGCTCGTGCTTCCGCCCAGCGTCTTGTCGGATAAGGTAAAGTCAAAGCTCTCATACACTTAATCGGGGCCAATACTCAAGTCCAGGGCAGGGACCAAAACTTGAACGGTTGGAGTGGCACCAGTCAGAAACGGCTTGTAGCTTAGGGTGCCGAAGAACTTTCCCAGTGGATATGAGAACCTAGTACGGAGAACAGAGGCCCCCAGGAAAAGAATAGCTGAAAATTGAGTATCATTGCCTTGGGGCGGCTAGGCCAATGCGAGGTGATTGGCTTGCGTTTCCTTTCACGGGAGCCAGATTTTATTACGCCTCGTTGAGATGGAGCGCGTTGT
Organism: Ixodes ricinus; assembly: GCA_037355805.1. NCBI lineage: Eukaryota > Metazoa > Arthropoda > Arachnida > Ixodida > Ixodidae > Ixodes > Ixodes ricinus. The sequence goes on from JAZHYW010011671.1 coordinate 3,160, forward strand.
GCTAGTTGCCTTAAATTTACCCTCATACCGCACGAGAACGTATTTGAGGTTAATTGCGGACGAAAAAAAGCAAATGGAATGGGAGAGGGTTGGACAGATTCTTTTAATTTTCGGAAGAACGAGTTAAACTCCAGACTTTTTCGTTTTCCCCCGTATTATTGTATTTCGGATGTATCACGTTTAAGACCCCGAAAGTATGTCTGCGTTTACGTAGAACGTTTTGGCCATTTTTAACAAGCTGTCTGGTTCTCGCAGTTTCGAAGGTATGTAGGTACGGGAGCTTTGAGGGACAAAATTTAAAGATAATGCAATTAATGTAAAGATGCAAGCGAGCTGGGCGAGAATGATGATAATGCAATGAATGCAAAGGTGCAAACGAGCTGGACAGGAATTACGATAATAATCTCTGAAGAAGGGGAACGAGGGGGACAAAGGGGTTTGGGAGTTTGTTCCTTTGTCCCCTTGTTCCCTTTCTTGATACTTTGTTTTGGCTGCATTGGGTATAATTGCCTTTGTATATTTATCAGGCTGGCGGGTTTTGAGCGGAAGTCCCCGTTTGCCTGCAGTGCGGCGAGGGGTTAGGTGGAGCTTTCTTGCCTATGTCATCCGTTGTAAGGGGTTTGGGAGTTCGATTCGTGATAGTCGTGAACTTCACGACAAAATCTCCTTGCTTCGAGTCCCTCTCTTCAGGGCAGCGATTGTAACCACTGGCCCTTCGAGCTTTTTCCTCACCGCGCAGGAGCCGTTAGGGTCGACCTTGCCTTCCTGTGTGGACGACGACCAAGTGAACGTTGAGACGGTTGTTGTGTGGTCCGAATCCTTTTGCGTGTTCGACCTGTATGACTTGAAACCAAAGAAGTATTGTTCTCAGGCATCGGTTAAACTGCTTTGGAACAGAAGTTACCGTCAGTGTATTTTGTCTACGACGTCTACGGCGTCCGCTTTCCACGGAGGCGTCTGCATTCCACGAGAAGGCCGGACTGAATCTGATTCTGAACGGATGTGGCGTCTGTTGTGTCTGCGCCTCCTGTATGTAAGACAATCCTCCACTAGACACCTTCGATACGGAGAACTACGACCGAGGAGGTAGCTGACGTCAAGGCCAGCTTTGGAATGCAGGGCTACCCGACCAAGGGCATGGTAGCTCCAGAATCCTGCGTTTTTATTATATATGTCCCTTTCCGCTGCCTATTGTGTGTGCTCCACTCGCCATTAACCTACTACGTATACCCTTAACATAAACTAGTTTTTTTTTCATGTTTCATCGTCTTCCGTTTTCACTTCGGACAACGAGACCTCGGCGATGGGGGAATGGGCGTCCAGCATGGGCTCTAGGGCCTTCGGAGGAGCGACACCAACCCCCCCCCCCCCCCCTCAAACACCGCGCATAAGCCAGAAGAATTTTTTCTTTTATAGTATAGAAAGAAGTTTATTGTGGCCCTGGAATCGGTCTCCAGCCGATCAAGCTCCCGAACCTCAAGACCGGCGGTCCTTTTTCTCGGTGTTTGTTATATTCTCCACTTAAGCTACCTGTCTTCGTAAAGGTGGTTAAATGGGGTTTTGTATACATTCACTGTTAAGCGGGGACCAGAGTTTGACCAGGGTTTCCGAATCACACGCCCCTGGTCCCACTTTGAGGCTTACAGAGATGTTGAAACTAGCAGCTAAACCAGTGAAGGACCTTCAAAACCCTCATGTTAGAAGCAGCACTTTTGTTTAAGCATAAATGGTAATAAGTTCACGGTTTAAAGAGATTGCTTATTCTATTATAATCTATTTCATGACTGAAAGATATACTGATGCCGCCTTAAACAGTGTTTTGTGTTAAATAAAAAGGTTTCAATAAAGTGCTCCTTAGTTCAGTATTTTCCTTATGACGCGCAGGAAGGAGCACCGTGCCTTAGAGTAGAACTACATGACATGCGTCATTTTATTTACAGATGCATGATGCACCATGGCTCGTTCGCAAGTGCCCATGCGAACAGCTTGGACTTTCTGCCAACATATTTTGCTGCACTGTTGGAAAGCAAAATATGAGGCACTGGACTGGGAACTTATGAAACCCAGACACTACGCGGCAGCAGCGTACAGGCCTATCCACATATAGCGGGCACTTTGGCGTGCATCTTTGTTCACCGTTCCTTCAAAGTAGAGCGGAGGACTACTTGCCTCAAACATATTCCCCTCCTCTCTGAAAGGGTTCAGGGCACGTGCATCGCCAAAGCGACAGCCACAGAGAGCCGAGCACTGCACTGCATGCGGATGAGCCTTCAAGGATACGCATGTATCATATTATCTATAAAACCTCTTGCACATAAAACTCGTTTCACATGATATCAAGATGCACACAATGAACCTCTTTGGTACTCTTGGGATGAGTTACGCGCCCATACGTAACTACGTTTATGCATCAATCGTACGTAATTATAATTGCGGTAACAGCTGAACAGGTCAAACCGTCTGCTTGTCAAAGACGAAAATATTTCGGATCAATTCCAACTTGAAAAGTGCAATCAGCCGTGTGCAAGTTCTTGAGCCGAAGAACACTTCATTCCGCACAGGCAAGTACAAAAGAATGAGGAACCAGAAGGAGATCATTGGCCGAGTGTGTATATGCAACGCAGCTCAAAGCAGATGAAGCGAAAGTTTGCACTCCAGAGCTCAGGGATCGTGGGCTCAATCTCCACCCCTCGCCGGTTCGATCTCGGTGGACATTGGAGCGGCGTGTTTTTGAGTATCATTACTCCGTGATGCGTGCTAAAGGCCTGAAGCTAGCTATGGTGCAGCATAGACTAAATTCCTCATCTACCACGGAGACACCAGACACCCTTTGGGGCTGACTAGCTGCCCGCTGTCTAAACATACACACAACGAAATAGCATGACCAACCAAAACGCCGTTCCCGCCATTGTTCATCCAGATTGCCGGAGCAGCGAGCGAGCATCTCTGCGCATCCATGCGCCCCATTCCAGTCTCGGCATCGAAGGGACAGCTTCCGAAGTCCTCCGCGCACATTACCGAAGACGCGCGCCCCATTTGAACCCGAGATGATGTGCGCTGCACGAAGCAATGCGACGCGCGGTCTTCCTCGGGCTCAACGCGCTGCTGTCGGGTAGACAGCGCCGCGCTTGATTCACGGTAATGGCCCTCCCCAGCGCGAGGGGAAGAGTCACGACGACGCCCGGAGGCCCCGGTTGAGCGCGACCTGCGCGCAAGTACACGTCGCGCCGCTCCAGACCAATGCCGCTCTAATTGGCGGGCATCTGGACGACTCCGACCTTGGGAGGCGGCCAAGGCAGACTCGCGGGTCGCGCTCGGGTACACCGCACGGCGCACCGGCGGCCGGGAACTCATTTGGACGCCATTTGTTTCCATCGCCATTCCTTTCGTGGACGGGGATCAGATTGACTTCGGTAGCCGACCAACCGATCGGCCGCCGGGCCATCGGCCCCTCAGCGCCAGTGCGAGCCCGCAGCCCGGTCGTGTGGGGGCTGGCAGAAGACAAGGACCCGTCCATCGCGGGCGCGTGCATCGCAGACGGGATGTGTATGGCTGCGCAAATTAGCCGCGCGCTGGAGGCAGTCACGCCTTCCTGCTCTCCTAATTCGCTCGATTTCGGGGGAGTCGCTAAGGCCAATAGCATTCAGAAGGCCTGCGCATGGCGTCATCGCTAGTGGAACCACGACCCGACCAAAACGGCAAACCCGCTGTAGCTCGATGACCGTGCACCGCAACGCGGAGGCCACGTGCGTCTGGCGTCGCTGCATGTTTAGTGCCACGCTCGTTGTAATACGCTACAAGACGCGCTGGCGGCGACACTACCGCAAGCTAGCCGGCTCTGCGTAGATCTACTATCGATGACGTTTGGGGAAGGGGGGCAAAGGACTTGTCTTCTAGGGGGTATTGCTACGGCTCGCGATCGACTGTTTTTCGTGGGCTCCGTCAGTGAGTTCACGAGTGAGGCGTCGGAGGTCTGCTATAGATAATCTGTCCACAGAATATCGGAACTCTACGTCGGCAGCACACGTGGTTCTGCGGACGTCATCAGGTTGTTCCAACTTTCTGCTGAGGTCTTCTGGACGTTGGTAGGACATCTGTGCTGCCGGGGTGAGCAGAAATAAACATTGGTGCTCGACCCCGCTCAATTCTTTCCATTTTCAAGTTATGGCACTTTTAGCGCAGGAAGCCCTGAATTACGGGGCATACTGCATTTCCAGGAATGCGCTGTACTATGCAGTGCTATCATGGGAGGTCAGTTCATCATTTTGTTAACAGATGTGAGCGCGATGAGGCGTATCAGAGTCGTTACCTAGAAATTCATTGGGGTAAAAATGAGTCCTACGATTTTTTTGGGGAAATGCACGCACCAGACTGCTTGTAAAAACAGAACCGCATAAAATACCATGCTTCCGTTTTCTGGTGTGGCGACCTCAAACTATGGGCTCGAAAATAGTATGACACAAAAGGTCAGATGTAGCAGAGGGCGAAGATGCCACATTTGAGCCCAGCACACCACGATCGGTTCACTCGCCAAGAGCGCGGCCGCCTAAATTTTGTGCGGGTGAAAATTAACCCGGCCGATAATGATTACATTTACACGGATGAGATGGAAGTGCATGAATCTAGAGCTGAGCAATCAACCACACCCAATCCCTGCCGATATTTATTTTTAACCAATCCCTGTCGTCGTACCGTAGTTCCATACATTTAGGTTATATCAATGCGAACTATACTCTGTTTCGTACTTACAAGTCCGTTCACCCTCGTGCCACTAAATAATCTAAGCCTCAGAGTAACAACGTTTACCTATCGTGTGGCTTAATATCATGGTTGCCAGTTACCCGAAGCTTAATCTAAAATCACAAAAAATGCTTTTCCGTCATCCACAAATGTTTAAACATTTCGCGACATAGAACAGGCCTTTTCCTTTATGCGTTTTATTACCTTACGTAAGGAAAGAAAATGGCTTCATTTAAGGAACGGCGGCCTTTCGTTTTAGAAACCCACCCCTCATCCTTTCCTTAGGTAAGGAGCAGGCAAGGATTCATCGTTGTGCATTGTGGGAGCCACTGGTTCCCTCCCCGAGAAGGCGCAAGCCGCAGATGTTCCGTCCAAAGTCGTCTAGCTTCGAGCCTGGTCGCTCCGTCATCGTGTCGGGAAGAGTACGCCACCATGTTGGCCTATCCTCTCGCACTCCTCCGCGCGTCTCCCGTTTTGGGTGGACAGCGAGATCGCGCGAGAGAGTCAGGCCCTGCCCTCCTCCGAGTGGACGGTCGTCTGGTCGAGGAGTCCTGCATTGGACTCCGGGCGACGGGTCCACTCGCAGCGTAAGCTCGTCCGACCGGCGATGACTCAACGCTAGCGTTTCCCCTGGCTCTAAGAGTTGGCGTCCCTTCTCCTAGTGATCGTCCGTCTGCCGAGAGCCCTGGCCCAAACTCCTGCGACGACGGGTAGGGGCGTGAGCTCGGCCCACCGGCGATGACTCCGCTCGCAATTACCCCTTTGGCTCTCAGGTCGGCGGGCGCTGTGGGCACTCTGTGTCCATGCGGCTCGCTTGACCCCAATGTCTTGTTGTGGAACCTCTGGTTCTCAACAAACGTTGTTGGACACCGGGATCATCGTTGTTGGCATGGCGTTGGCGAACCCGGGGCGGCGGCCGCCCTCGTTGCATGTAGCTGTCGGCCGCGCGGCGGACGGGCATCTGACTTCCTCTTTGAGCACCGGTACCCAGACGTAAAGATACGTAATCCTTTTTTACCACAGTATGGAAAGGACGAAGGTATCTGGGTTCGAGATTATCGTACAATTTGGTCTCAGCACTGCTCAACCAAACTCAACAGAAGTATTTGAGCTATTATTTTGACATCTAAAGTGCTTTGGGAAACAAGACACCTAAAATTGAAAATGCTGATTTGAAGGGCATCAGAAACACGGGCATTTTGACCGTGCATTACGTGCATCACGTCCTGGTCTGGTAAAAGAAGAACACGCGATTTGCTCGCACTTATTGTTTTTCCGTCGGCACTACCGTTGACTTGCAAAGACGACGAGTCGTAAACATGTCACCAACAGCTACTTATGTTTTAGCGTAACTTTGGGCAAAGCCAATGCTACAAGCTCAAAAATACGGTTTTAAATGGCGCTTTCCTTCACGAGCGCGTGTGATAGAAGGCTCGCTCAAACCGATGCGCTTGCTCCTGTAGCTTCTTTTCTGCTCACACCCAGAGCGAAACGGAGTATAAATTAAAGGTGTCATCGGTTTCCAGTGGATCGGATCGGGTCAAAGGATCCAACGAGTCAAGAGATTCAATAAGTCGAAAGATCAAAGCGCGTCAAGAGATTCAGAATAAATCACGAGGTCCAACAAGTCGAGAGTTTCAACGAGTCAAGAGATACGACTCCAAATATCGACTATTGAAGGGATATAATGGCTGGTTAAAGCTGAACTCCAAAGTAAATTTTACTTTACCTGAAACAAGCTCACTTTTAGATAGGGAAGGATGTCCTTATCTAATAGTCAGAGATTAATATTCGCGCAATTTGTGTTTGTTTAGTTTTGTTTTAGATTTAAAAACAAAATTGTTGTAAGAAGGTGTTTTGAATCCTCGATCGAGGTTTTTGTACTACACTGCATTCTGTCATCACGAGTCCTGGAATATATTTTGAAGCAAATATAAGCTCCGTTCTAAAGGCAAAGAGGAGTTGACAGGTAAAATTAAATCTCCTGACTCGTTAAACCTTTTGACTTTTTCGACACGTGTCAATAGATAAAATACGGGCCGAGAAGTCCAATCATGAGGTTAAGTGAGTTGAAATACTAGCGGTGAACCAAAATGTCCAACCAATAAAAAAAATCATAGAATATTGAAATAAAAAAAAAGGTTTGATACATTTGAAATTTTATTACGTACATTTTGTTTTACGCCGTTAGTTGAGGGATTGCCTTATAAACAGGGGTTTCTTAGATGCGTGCAAGCAATGTAAAGTGTACCCGTCCTTGTCGTCCTTCCCTATATAATGGTGAAAGCAGCTCGAGACTTACATTATATGCTGCCTTGCAAACTCATTGTGAGGTTGTGTTCATCAGGAGAGCTCGTTGGTGCTGACGCGCCCTGCCGCTATACGTTGTCTGCATCTTGTTTAATTTCCTGCCACGTTTGCCACAAGGTTACCTGGCACGAGCATCTTCGGATTAGAAAACACCGGCACTCAGGAAAAACACTGCCTTTTCCGCATTCACTTCACTTTGCTGTGAGAGCGCTTGGTGAACAAGGAGTAAAATACACTCCTTCGGCGTCGGGAAGGTCTCCAATGCTTGTTACGCCGAGTGATCTCCTTTAATGAGGCGGCGCTTGCGACCGCTCATCCACAGTCTACATCAGGTTTGTCGGCAGTAAACAATGGTACCTTCCTTGCTGGAATGACAGGTTTGTCATATTTTTCCTCGATTTTTCTTAAAAGACCCGCGTTTAAATGAGCAGGGCCGTTCGGCAAATTCGGCGGACAGCGTACAGGGGCCAATATACACGGCGGAGCAGGTACAGGAAAACGCCGTCCGCTGCGAGTGGTCAGCGCTGCGCCGCTGACCAATCGCAGCAGACGGCGTTGTTCCGGTCCCTTGGTCCCGCTTGGTTCCGCCGTGTAGCATAGGGCCCTCGGTTAACATGTTTGGCATTCCTGAACTTACTGTTGATTCGGTGTGCATAATCTAACCGCAAGATCAGACTCCTTTGCAAATTTGCTTCAGGTTAGACGTTTCTAGGATTTCGCTGATCCGAAATAGCGTCGATGCACAAATTCCAACCTGACTGTCTTCACGCAACGGGGACCCGAAACCCAACTTGGACACGAGACTGAAATGTACTGCCCAACCATAGCAACCTCAGGGGAGGCGTTGAAGGCTAGACGCAAGCAACGCTGTCGCTCTAGCGGCGCTGGTGGTGAGAGCCATCAAACGCGCGCTCCGCTTGACTCATAGCTGTCCCTATTCCCGAGCACACAGTCCCATGTAATCAGCGACGTGGGAAAATCGCCAACAACCCAGAGCGTCGCCATCTTGAAAGCAGAAAGAGAAAGGAAGCATTTAAGGTAGCGACGTCGCTTCCTTCGATTTCGAAGGGAACGAGTAAAGGAGCCAATGCAAGGTATAGGTCGATTCGATGATTCGTAAGCGCGCGCACTTAACGAAAGGAAAGGCGGCTTTCTTGAATTCAGAGGTAATCGTCGCCCGTTTCCTTGGTGGCTCTAGTTCACCCTTAAAGGGATACTTCAACGAAATTTGAAATATTCCCGTCGTGTTCAAAAATAGGTTGAATATGATCCACAATATCCGTAAATGACAATCGCACGTTTGTATTTTGATCCTGGTGGCTGTATTTTTCGTTATAAACGGCCCACTCTGGCAAGCGCTCTGGAGAAGGCCCAGCTTAGAGCACGTGACATCCAACGCAATCGTGACGTAGGTCGTCTCAAGACGAGCAAAGCTACGGCGAGGCTGACGTCGAGAGGATGGCCTAGTCGTTCCAGCCACCGAAGCGGCTGCTTTGTACGAATTTTGAGTGACGGGTTAATCTTCTATAATCTTGTAGGGGGACAATAGCGACTTCTGCGACACACAAAAGGGATTCTCGGGAAGAGGGGAGTTCCTCCTTCCCCCTTCTTCGTCGTGGCCGGAGGCGAGACGACCTCCGTCACTAGCTGTCAAGGTTCCTAGACGAGCATTACAAACGAGGCGTTAGCGACATCCACCAGGTGCTCTTTGCTAATCGTTTAATTCGTTTTAAAATTCCTTTTCGAGACTTTTTTAACAAGATATTGGTATGTTCCATGTGATACTGCTCTTTTGAACACATATAGACCAAAAATGAGCGCCGAAATTTCGTTGTAGTATCCCTTTAAGCTGGGACTGCTGCCCACGCCACAATCACGAAAGGACGCGTGGTCGCTACTTTGAAAAGTTATTCCACAAAGCGAGCTCTCGGCACCAGTTGTTTAAGTAGTGCTGTATACTGCGATGAACGGGAGTATGTGCTATGAGCGTATTGAAAAACGAAAATATTAGCAGGGGCTCAAAATTAGCAGGAGGACGCTGAAGCCCGTTTCTAATGCGCGTTCACATGAGGCGATTTTGTCTCCAGAGTGGCGGCGATTCCCTCGCAAGCTGCGGCGGCGGCTCTGGCCTGCCGCAGCGGCAGAGCGGCCCGATTCCAAAAGGTTGGAAATGCTTGAAGCGGCGGCTGAGCGGCAGCATTTGCACATATTTACGAGATTCGGAGCTTTAATGCGTGGATATGCAAACAATTATACTACACTTTCTATTTATATTTTATAATAAACTCAACTATCATACCCTTACTATTGCAAAAATATTAAGGAAAGTTAAAAAAACAAACTGGATTTTTGAGGAAATGGAGAATCCGAATCGCGTGGTTTTTGGAAGATTGAATGATTCGCATATATGAAAAATGTTTTCTTTTACATGCCTTATAGAAAATTACAATGAAAGAATGCAGTTAGCTTTCATAAGACTGCCTGTACCAAAGTTAGTCTTTCTGGGCGATATCAAGTTCAATAAAAATATCTTAAATTAAGTTAACGCGTAAAACATTACCGAACTGTACAAAAAACGATTAAAAAGACACAGTTCGACTTTTTATTTTTGAATCTGTCTACGCTTAAAATGTTTTGCATATCATCGATAGCAACAACGAAAACTATATTGAATTTGGCTTTCACCATAGAGCGCTACTGCAAAGAGTCTGATAAGTGACCAAAAAAGCAAGTGGTCGAACATGCCATCTCCGACAGGCCGAAAAAACGTCGGTTTTCGCCTTCGGCCCTTCAATCGCGCATGTCAAAACAAAAAAAGGCCAACCTTGTCGTTTACGCCGTCGCTCACTTCAAGAATGCTGACAAAACATTTTTTTATCAAATTAAAACACTCCACCCTAAAACCGTGCCTGGGCTGAGGGACAATATAAACGTAATATAAAACGCCGTTACCGAGGTTGGAAAGTACCAAATTTATATTTATAATTATCCTCCGTAACCCCGGGACAACATGTCCGTCCCGCAGCTCCCTCACACTTTTCTGAATGAACCGGCACCGATGGGACATTGTCTTCCCTCATACGGGCTCTCGATGCTGGTAACATAGGCCGTTGTGTGTGAGCCGCTGATTGTCTGAAAAGGAACGCTGAAACATTTCAAGAGAGAGAACGGCGAAAAAATCCAGTCATCGCCACAGGGAGGGCACACAAGCAAGAGATGGGTCGAAGCACGCGAACCCTCGTCCCATGCTTCTGCCACTGCTCTCGTGCGGCTATTTTGTGTACTTTGGTACTACAGGATTTACTCTAATTCGCGAACATTGTCCTCTCATGGTTGTGAGTGAGATGTGCGTTGCGTCAACGGTGACACTGAATTATTGATAGATATCTTTTCAATAAAGAGTACTTAACGCTTGAAGCTCGTGC
>JAZHYW010011672.1:0-200492 GCA_037355805.1 Ixodes ricinus
CTTGGGCAAGCTGGGGCCAGGATTGGGCCTTGGTCGTAATAGACTGGACCGAGGCCGCCCAGTGAATTCGGTCAACTGCCGGCCTGGCACTTCACTGCATTTTCTGGGCCCGTGAATTCCAAGGAACTGCCAGGGAAGGGCTTTCCTTGGCGTTCCTTGTTTTTCCATGGTCCGAGAAGACCAGTGTTGCCAGGCGGCCGCCAGCGTTAAAGGTTCAGTGGCCCTTCATTGTATTCCATGGCCCTAAAATTCCAAGGAACTGCCAGGGAAGGGCTTCCCTTGGCGTTCCTTGTTTTTCCATGGTCTGAGCAGACCAATGTAGCCAGGCGGCCGCCAGCGTTGAAAGTTCAGTGGCGCTTCATTGTATTGCCTGGCCCTAAAATTCCACGGACCGGCCAGGGAATGGATTTCCTTGGCGTTCTCTGTTTTTCTTGGTCCGAGCCGACCAGGGAAGACAAGCGGCCGCCAACTGTTCAAGGCTTAGGTTCAAGGCAAGGCCTTCCTTGGTGTTCCTTGTTTTTACTGGGTCCGATCGATAATCAGTGTAGACAGCCACCGATTGAGTACTTTACCAAGCAATAGCGCAAACGAGCGACGGAGATTTTTCACTGTCGCTCGTGGCGTCGCTAGAAAACTTCGTTCATAGCCGTGGCGGTCGCTTGCTCCCGTCGCATGCGGTTCGATGAGCGATGTTTTCTAGACATCCAGAATCCAACCATCCAGCGACGCCACGAGCGACAGAAACCTCGATTTGGCAAGCGACGATGACCCGCTGTCGGTGGATCAGTCGCTCGACGAGGAAAACAGCATGAAAGCGACGGAAGCTAGCGACCACCAAAGCGATGAGCGTTTTCTAGAAATCCAGAACCGAGCGACGCGACGAGCGTCAGTGGGAAATCTCCGTCGCTCGCTGAATCGCTTACAAGCGGTTCAGCCTTGACACGTACTACGCCGAGCCCATGGTCAAACCGCCGTGACCGGCGCCAGTGGCCACCGGCACATGAGCCGAACTTCCCGTCCACTGTGCTTTGCGACCGCCGTCGGACACCCGGCACAGTAAACTCGAAGTGACCCGGGCCGGCGCGCGGACGAGGCTCGTGTCCCGACGCAAGTAAGCGATTTCACAAGCAGCGAGAGAAATGACGGCGATCCGCTTTGCTGTCGCTCGGTCAGTCGCGCGACGAAGCAAACCGCGTGAAAGCGACGGCAGCGAGCGACCAAGGCGACGAGCGACGTTTTCTAGAAATCCAAAAACCGAGCGACGCTACCGCGACAAGCGTCAGTGAAAAATTTCCGTCGCTCGTCGCTGACTCACGACGCTTGTGCCGCCGCTCGTATCGTCGCTCGCCAAATCGCATACATGCGGTTCATGGATTAAACTGCCCACTACTGCACCTGGTCTTAGGTGCTAATTGTATGCTATTACTCAGAAATCAACTTTGCAATATCAGACGTATACAAACATATAATTAAGAGCTTAAAGGTCGAAGATATTAGGTCATGAAAAGAACTTCGTGAAAGCACAGACAGACCCAATGTTTTGGAACTTCAAACCTTAAAATTAAGTAAATTAGAAAGACATCCAACAACTTAGGCTTCCAGAATGGTTCATTTCCCAAAGACTGCTCACAGACAGCAGGAAAAATTGCAGAAGGCACTTGCAAAGAACAAGAGAAATTCAACCACTGCTGCGAGAGCCACCACCACAAGGATAGGAGAAATATATATGTGAATCACACCAAATGAGGTGCGGCAGAAAGAAAACATACTTGACAGCTTCATCCAGGGCAGTGAAATGAACATATATGATGTGGTAATGTAGCCAATTCTCTGTTGCCAAAAAGTCAGTCATTGCCACAAAACAATACTACGCTGCTGTATGAACAACACAACAAACTCATGTTTGTGGGAAAACATTTATTTCCACACGCCCCCAAACCGTGCAAGGCAGCTCGCAACACTTCTCGCAAAACAGCAGAAATGTCCAGCAGGAACTTTTAGCCTTAACCAAAAATCTAAGACAACTATTCCAAAGACTCAGTTCCACGCACCGGTCCGGTACGTGGAACTCAGTATGGCATTAATTATGAACACCGACAGTTCGAGAAAAGTAGGGCGTCACTCATTATGTTCACGTTGTTTTTTCATGATTACGTCTTCGGCCTTCTCATTGTCTAGCAAATGTCCAGCAGAAAGTTCTTGCCAGCCAAATGTCGCAGCGGAAGAGACCCAACACTCAGTTCCACGCACCAGTACGGACTCGAGAAAAGAAGAAACAGCCATGTCCGCACGAAAGCAGCTTGCACTCACACACACTGATCAACAACCACACACGCCTTGCCAGGAAAGAACTTCCAAGCAGACACCAGGACAGCCGACGACAGCCTCTACGACAGGTTTCAGCAAATGTCCGGCAGAATTGTTCTTGCCAGCCAAATGTCGCAGCCGAACAAGCCCAAAACTCAGTTGCACGCACCAGTACGTGGACTCGAGAAAAGAAGAGACAGCCATGTCTGCAAGAAAACAGCTAGCACTCACACACACTGATCAACAGCCATACACGCCTTGCCAGGAAATAACTTCCAAATGGCCACCAAGACAGCCGACTACAGCCTCTACGACAGGTTTCAGCAAATGTCCGGCATAAAGTTCTTGCCAGCCAAATGTCGCAGCCGAACAGGCCCAAAACTCAGTTCTACGCACCAGTATGGACTCGAGAAAAGAAGAGACAGCCTTGTCCGCACGAAAACAGCTGGCACTCACACACACTGATCAACTGCCACACACGCCTTGCCAGGAAATAACTTCCAAATGGCCACCAAGACAGGCGACGACAGCCTCTTCGACAGGTTTCAGCAAATGTCCGGCATAAAGTTCTTGCCAGCCAAATGTTGCACCCGAACAAGCCCAAAACTCAGTTGCACGCATCAGTACGTGTGAAAAGAAGAGACAGCCTTGTCCGCACGAAAACAGCTGGCACTCACACACACTGATCAACTGCCACACACGCCTTGCCAGGAAATAACTTCCAAATGGCCTCCAAGACAGCCGACGACAGCCTCTACGACAGGTTTCAGCAAATGTCCGGCATAAAGTTCTTGCCAGCCAAATGTCGCAGCCGAACAAGCCCAAAACTCAGTTCTACGCACCAGTACGTGGACTCGAGAAAAGAAGAGACAACCATGTCTGCACGAAAACAGCTAGCACTCACACACTGATCAACAGCCACACACGCCTTGCCAGGAAATAAGTTCCAAATGGCCACCAAGACAGCCGACGACAGTCTCTACGACAGGTTTCAGCAAATGTCCGGCAGAAAGTTTTTGCCAGCCAAATGTCGCAGCCGAACAGGCCCAAAACTTAGTTCCACGTGTGATGAGAGCATCCGCATCGCGGGTTGCATCATCGTCGATTCACGCGCCAGCCCGATGTACGATAGGCTTCACGTTCAACCTGTTCAACCATGTAACCGTTCCGTTACTTAATTAAACTGTTCTGTACGACACTAGTCGTCACATGGTATCAGAAGTCGCCACAGACGTGGCAGAAGGAGTGCCGGGACTCAAGTAGAGCCCATCGAGCGAACTTGAGGCAACCGGCCGAAGCCGCCCGACACCGACAATTCAAGATGGCAGACAACGGACTCCGACCACCGAAGCCTCTGGAGGTTTCATCGCAGTCTCCAGTTACGTGGGACGACTGGCTCCAAGCGTACGACTGGTATGCAAGTGCAGTTCAGATGCACAAGAAGACGGCGGAGGTCCAGGTCGCAAACTTTATGATGGTAATCGCACCGGAAGCACAGAGCATCTACAGAACGTTCTCGCTCACCGAAGAAGAAAAGAAAGACGTCGAAGCGGTGAAGCGGAAGTTCAAAGAGCATTTCACACCGAAAACGAACCTGGCGTACGAGAGATACAAATTCAACAAAATGAGGCAGGAAGGAGAGACCTTCACCGAGTTTTTGACAGCAGCAAGACTGCAAGCCAAGAAGCGCCAATACGGTGATTTGACGGACGAGCTCCTGCGAGACCGCCTCATTGTGGGTATAGCAAACGACGACGTCCGAGAAAAACTACTCGGAGATCCAGCAATCGACCTGGAGAAGACTATCCACATCTGCAAAGCCAGCGAGCAAGCTACGCAACAGCTGAAAGAAATCGCCGTGAAGGAAACTGAGACAAAGCTGGACGCAATCGCGACCAACACAAAGAAAAAATGGCAGCAGAAAGCAGCTGCTCGGACAGAACAACCGCAGCAGCGACAGTGCAACTACTGCGGTGGAACTCATCGCAAAAGAGAGTGCCCAGCGTATCGGAAGACATGCAACTCTTGCAAAATGGTGGGCCACTTTGCATCTGTGTGCAAATCAAATAAGAACAAGCAAAAATCAGTGCATGACGTTGAGCATGACGACGATGACATAGGCGAGATGCATATCTCCGAAGTCACAACAGCAGCCTGCACGAAAAAGAATTCTGATGACGACTGGTATGAAACCATACAGTTTCAGTGTGGTAAGTCAGTCAAGATGAAGCTTGATATAGGTGCACAGTGTAACAAGCTGCCAAGCAAGACTGCCAGCAACTTAGGCCTGACAGTAACTGCATCGCCAGTCAAGCGCATAGTGTCATACACTCAACACAAGCTCTCAGTTTTGGGAGAAGCTAGAGAGACTTGCATCGTGAGAGGCAAAGCGGAAAAAATCAAGTTCATCATTGTAGATGGACAAGTAGCACCGATTCTAGGCAGAAACGCCTGTGAAAAGCTTGACCTTGTGAAACGCATCAACCACATAGATGCCGAAGACGACATCTGCAAGGGCATGGGATGCCTTAAGGGGTATGTGTACGATGCAGACCTCAAGGAAACAGAAACGGAAATGCAAAACAGGCCGCCAAGAAAGGTGCCATATGCACTCATGGACGACGTAAAGAAAGAGCTCGACAACATGGAGAAGCATGGAATAATCAGAAAAATTGACGAGCCAACACCTTTCTGCAGCCAAATGGTCCTGGTCAAGCAACGCGGCAAACTTCGTATTTGCTTGGATCCGACCGACCTGAACAAAGTGCTCTTACAAAGACACTATCCACTGAAGACGCTGGAAGAGATTGTCACACAAGTCAGGGGATCAACAGTCTTCACCTTGCTAGATCTCAAAACGCAACTGGCAACTGGAAGTATCGGAGAAAACAAAGAAATACCTTGCCTTCAGCACACCCTGGGGAAGGTATACCTTTCTCCGTGTCCCGTTCGGTATTGCAACTGCACCCGAAGTGTTCCAGCAAGTCATATCACAAGTCCTACAGGGCCTAACAAACGTGTCAAACTCAATGGACAACATCTTAATCTATGCCAAGACGAAAGAAGAACTGCAGCAACACACTAACAAAGTAGTCCAGAAACTACGAGATGTTGGTGCCAAACTAAATTACGACAAGTGTGTCTTCAACCAGCCAAGCGTTAAGTTCTTGGGCCATGTACTAACAGCTGAAGGGCTAAAAGTCGACGAAGACAAAATCGAATCGATCGAGAGGATTGGAGACCCGAAGAACAAGACCGAACTTCAGCGACTTCTGGGTATGCTCCAATATCTTCAAAAGTTTGTCCCTAACCTGGCAGAGATGACAGGCCCACTCAGGAAACTACTCAAGTAAGACATTGCATGGTTGTGGACTGAAGAACAAAGCATCGCTCTAGAAAAGATCAAGCAAACCCTCAAGCAAGCGCCAACACTAGACTACTACGACACAAACGGCAAGATGACGCTTTCTGTCGACGCCAGTTCAAAGGCACTAGGAGCAGTTCTACTGCAGAACGGAAAACCAGTGGCTTACGCATCCTCCACTCTAACAAGCGCACAGCAGAACTATCCACAAATCGAAAAGGAGGCACTGGCCATTAGATATGGATGTAAAAAGTTCCATCAGTACATCTACGGAAGACCACTGGAGATTGAAACAGATAGTCGACCCCTGGAAACCATTAGCAAGAAGCCGCTAGGACAGGCACCTCCACGACTTCAGCGACTACTTTTCGACATCCAACCTTACGCTCCGTCAATCCGTTACAAGAGGGGAAAAGACCTTGTCATCACGGATTTACTCAGCCGATATTGTCGCCGAACCGAGACAGCCGAAGATTGCACACAAGACATGGAAGTCTTAGCAATTGTCCCGATGTCGCAAAGCACACTAGAAGAGTTCAAGGAACCCCTACAACATGACTACTCATTGCAAGACGTACTGCAAGCTACCATGAATGGATGGCCAAACGACAACAAGATGACAGAGACCATGAAGCTGTTCTCGCCAATTCGGGATGAGCTCGTTGTGTACGAAGGACTACTCTTTCGAAGCGATAGAATCGTCATTCCAAAGACATGGCACAAGAGTGTCCTGGAACGGGTTCATGACGGACAGCTGGGAATTTCTAGCTGTCTGAAACGAGCACGAGAATCAATCTACTGGCCGGGCATGTCGGAAGACATCAAACGCCTGGTGCTTTCCTGCCCCATCTGCGAGTCCAAACAGAAGAAACCACCGAGCGAACCTCTGATGATGAAAGAAGTACCCAAGCTCCCATGGGAAAGGGTTGCTATTGATTTGTTCGACTTCAATGGAAAGACAAACATAGCTATCGTGGACAGCTACTCTGGCTTTATTGACTACAGTGAGTTACGAAATGCCTCATCAAGTGAAGTCATCGCAGCCCTCAAGCGATGGTTTTCAACTCACGGCATCCCAAGAATTCTGGAATCTGACAACGGAGCATGTTTCGTTGCCCGCGAATTCCAAGATTTCAAGAGAAAGTGGGGATTCGACCACGTTACGTCCAGCCCGAGGTATCCGAAATCCAACGGCTTGGCTGAACGTGCCGTGCAAGTTGTCAAGAATATACTGAAGAAGTGTACAGAAGACGGAAGTGATGTACAACTAGCTCTCCTAAACCTACGGAATGTTCCACGCGATGGAGAATTGGGTTCACCAACACAGTGACTGTTCAGTCGGCGTACAAGAACCACCATTCCACTCAGTGAGACGTTATTAATCCCCAACATTGTTGAGAACGTACAACAGAAAATGACCGCCCAGCGACAAAAACAAAAACACTACGCTGACCAGCATTCGAAAAGAGCACCTGGGATGTGAGCCGGTGACAAAGTTCGGATGTGGGAGGACAATCGCCACTGGACTCCCGGAGTTATTGTAAAGAGTGCATCCACTCCTAGGTCATACTGGGTTCGAACAAGAAGTGGACAATACCGACGCAACACTTCATTTATTCGTCCAACACAAGGAGAATGGGAAACTCCAAGAACATGTGTTTCGAGCCCAACACAAGACCCGAAGGCCTCAAGTGGAACTACTCTACCAGAGCAGAACCAACCGGCGCATACCACCACAAGATCAGGTCGTACAGTTAAGCCAGTTATGCGAATGAACTTGTAACAAAAAAAGGGGGATGTGATGAGAACATCCGCATCACGGGTTGCATCATCGTCGATTCACGCGCCAGCCCGATGTACGATAGGCGTCACGTTCAACCTGTTCAACCATGTAACCGTTCCGTTACTTAATTAAACTGTTCTGTATGACACTAGTCGTCACACCACGCACCAGTACAGACTCGAGAAAAGAAGAGACAGCCTTTTCCGCACGAAAACAGCTGGCACTCACACACACTGATCAACAGCCACACACGCCTTGCCAGGAAATAACTTCCGAATGGCCACCAAGACAGCCGACGACAGCCTCTTCGACAGGTTTCAGCAGATGTCCGGCAGAAAGTTCTTGCCAGCCAAATGTCGCAGCCGAACAGGCCCAAAACTCAGTTCCACGCACCAGTACGTGGACTCGAGAAAAGAAGAGACCATCGAAATCAGCACCCTCATCACCCCAGACAGTGCATGTCCTGCGACTCAAGCCATACAAAACTCCTGAAAACGGCGAGACGCCGCTTCCTCCAGCGGGCGAGTAGTGATACGAGAGGAGAAGGAAGTTTGAGCTCCGGGCTGGTCGAGAAAGAAGAGGAGAGCAGCAGCGCTGCTGCGACTTCGGGACCGCCATCTTTCAACCTAGATCTCGTTCATTGTAAAATATAGTATACCATAATCACCGTAACAATATATATATATATATATATATATATATATATATATATATATATATATATATATATGTAGGTTAGTGATTTTTTTTTAAGCTTAAGAGATTTGTTTAAAAAAGCCGTGAAAACTTACACTTATGCCGCTTGTGGAGGTGAGTTATACGGCCAGGGGGACATATTATAGGGGGCTAATCGTAGCGATCAGTCGGCTAATTAATTAAAATTCGTTAATGAACTTTTTAATTAATGAAAGATAGACATATGGTTCCAATTAGAAACTTGCTCAGCGTCATCGAAAACCACTAAATCAGTCATTTTCAGAAAGACTTTGAGCGCGTGAGAAGCAGTAGTAGTGCACTAAAGTTACCACTCGTGGAGCAGCGTACAAAGCTAGAGGTTGCGATAAGGCTGCCCGCGCGATTTTTCCGTCTCTTATCTAGCCCCAGCCTTGTACCTGCTCCACGAGTGGTAACTTTAGAGCACTACTACGCTTCTCACGCGCTCAAAGTCTTTCTGAAAATGACTGATTTAGGGGTTTTCGATGACGCTGAGCAAGTTTCTAATTGGAACCATATGTCTATTTTCATTAATTAAAAAGTTAATTAACAAATTTTAATTAATTAGCCAACTGATCGTTACGATTAGCCCCCTATACTATGTCCCCCTGGCCGTATAACTCACCTCGCAACAAGCCGGCATATGTAAGTGTAGCTTTCACGGCTAATTTTTTTAAACAAATTATGTTATATATATATATATAATACACACACTGTATATATATATATATATATATATATATATATATATATGCTCAAATCGTGCAGGCAAAAAGGGTCGAATTTTTAATTTCGCTGAAAAAAATATATGTTATGGCGTCGTCTCTAAAAACGCAGTAGCCACAAACCGCAAGTTCGTCGGATTTTTTGTTCTCGACTTACGAATTTTAAAAGAGGCCGCGGCGGAAAGCAGTGTTTTTCACATCCGTCGTGGGTCGGATGTTTCGCTCGATCTCCCGCCGTGGATTTTCAGTCCACATTATATTAACTTTTTTCAAGCACTCTGTGAGCACAGGTAAAAGGCTCTAATACCATGAAATAATTTTAGGCGTTTTGCTTTTTTTCTGTAAAAATGTCAAAAACGCCCCTCGGTTAATTGTTGACGAACTTTGACAATTAAATACTGGCGATCTACTTGGGTTACATCAATATTTTTTATGTCTATGGAGAGCCCAAAACACGCTCTTTATATATATTATAAAATGACTCAGCTGTATGAAATATCCTTTGCGGGACGTTTACGTTAATGTTATGCGAAAACCAAAAAGTACCAATTTTAAAATCAATTTTCTCAAAAAACAATTTTTATTTTTTATTTTTTGTTAAAATGTAGATATGATAGTTGTCTACTCGAAAAGCAAGTCGAGAAAGTGTGTATTTTGTTTGTATGTTCTATATTTAAGCCTCAATATCGGAAAAAGACGTCTTCGTTTTGCAAGACCTAAGTCAGACATAGCGACCCGTGCGCTTCTATGAATTGTGAAAAAGTTTTCTTGAATTTTTGTCTGCGTTTTGTAATCAATTATAAACGCATTTTGTGGTATTGAATAGTTATTTATGTTTTGATAAGAGCGGGAAACCACGAGAAACATATCTAATCAAATCAGCAGGCCTAGTAGACCTTCAATATCGAAGAGGCACAGACGTTGTATTGTTTCGATTTATAAAACTTTCACTGTAAACTAGCATGACTAGCTATTAGCTGTCATATTACTAAGACATAGAAAGTCACCACATCATTGATATATTATATACAATTCTTTCCGAAACCAAACGCTAGGGTTTGTTCACCGCACATCGCACAGATCACCAGGGAATGATCCTTTCACTTCCGTAATACACAAAAGTGATGACACAGAAACGGTCCGAAACACACGGAGAGATTGTCACGGAGAGGGGTAGGGAATAAAAATAAATAAATAAGAATAAAATTACCCAACTCCGATCTTAACGAAAATTGCGTTAAAAAAATAAAAGATTTAGGTTCGAGCGGTGGCAAGGCGATAGGTCCACGCCTGGTGGAGAGTCAGACAAAGAAGTCGACGACACGTAAAGGTAAAAAAAACAAAAATTTAATCAAGACGGAAAAACTCAGCCGCACACGGCAAGAACAAAAACCAACTCCTCCGGGCATTCCCTAAACGGGACACAACCAAATGCGTGCGAACACGCTCTCTACAGCACCGTCAGGCCGCTACGCCATGACGAAATAAACCCAACAACTAAACAATGCTAACAAACAGTTAGTAAGAAAACATTAAAAAAAAAACGTTCAGCAGAACCGCACCCGAGAAACAAAGTTCAGCGGGGCGAAGAAACACACACGAAATAAAAAAAAAGTCTTAACTGACCGACGCCGAGTCCAGTCCCACGACACTGAAGCCTGGCAGGATGACGGCGTCCAGATGATGCTCGAATCTATTCTTCACTCTGTTCCGCACAGCCACGACGGCTGTGCGGAACAGTGGCTGTGCGGAACAAAGTGAAGAATAGATTCGAGCAGCGATGCGCGAGAAGGTAACCGAGACGTAACATGCCTCGAGCTTCATATCGGGAGAGGAGCTTCCGAGGTAGTTACTGTAGTTACTCAAACTTTCTCTTTCCCCTTCCCTTTTTCAAAAGAACACGTCAGCCGGCGCTAACTTTTCATCTCGGGAGAAGACCACTCTTCACAAACGGTTATAGTTGACAAGGAGGCTGACTTCGACCCAACTAGTCTCCGGGCAGAATAAACACAAGTATATTTACTAACACGCTCGTTTTTAATGTTAGTCTCCGGGCTTTGCTGTTTCCAAAAGAGATAACCCTTCGGTGCTATCGGATCTCCGCGGAGAGAGATAGAGCACGGCCGTTTCAAGGATAGGGCGCTCGAAGCTTGGGCAAATACGCGGTATCGTTTCACGCGTGCACGGATGGCTGGTTTCAAAATTTCCCCACATCCCTAACGAAACCGGCCCATCTTCGTGTGTGCGTCTGCGGGATTTTTGTCCCGCGCCGCCGGTTTTAGCGCGCACGCGGCGTTGTTTTGGCCGGCAGAACTGTTGTTGACCGTCGATATTGTAAGGCCGTGGTGTCCTCATCCTCCCAGGCAACAGTTCCTTTGCTTTCCCTTCTGCAATACTCTGACTGACTGACTCCTCCTGGGTGGCCGTCACTGTTCGCCGCGTCAACGACACATTCGTACCATTTCACTCCTCGTGACACAGGGTGCGCTGCTCGCTTTACTGTCACGGGCCGTCCTATCTAACACAACGAGCGCGAAAGGTCGTGGTCATCTGCTGGTTCCGAAAGGGCGGGACGTTCATATAGGCCAATGAAGGCCCCGAATCAATACGACGTCTGCCGATTTCTACACATTAAAAATTTACGACGCCTGCTGGTCTGTTAAGAAGTGTTGCTTTCTCTTTTGAACTCCTCCAATGTAGCTTGCCGCCTATAATAAAATTTAAATGATCAATAAATATAACAGGGTGGAACTACTGTATTTCATTTTTATGTGGGAACGTTGAAAAAAGGCAAAAATATTTCCAAGTTTGTGAAGACGCGCAATTCGCAAGTCCGTTTCGAGCCGTAAAAACACGTTTTTGTACGATATTGATGCTTAAATATAGAACATACAAACAAAATACACACTTTCTCGACTTGCTTTTCGAGTAGACAACTATCATATCTACATTTTAACAAAAAATAAAAAAATAAAAAATGGGTTTTTTTTTAGAAAATCGATTTCAAAATTGGTACTTTTTGGTTTTAGCATAACATTAACGTAAACGTACCGCAAAAGGAATTTTATACAGCTGAGTGATTTTATAATATATATAAAGAGCGTGTTTTGGGCTCTCCATAGACATAAAAAGTATCGACGTAACCCAAGTAGATCGCCAGTATTTAATTGTCAAAGTTCGTCAACAATTAACCGAGGGGGCGTTTTTGACATTTTTACAGAAAAAAAGCAAAACGCCTAAAATTATTTTATGGTATTAGAGCCTTTTACCTGTGCTCACAGAGTGCTTGAAAAAAGTTAATATAATGTGGACTGAAAATCCACGGCGGGAGATCGAGCGAAACATCCGACCGCTTTTTTCGTCAGCTACTACATACAGTAATTCAACTTTACCTTTGGCAATAAACGATTGGAACATACTACCAAATGACATTGTTACCATAACTGAGCACATAAATTTGCCGCCTCTGTAACCACTTTCATTTCTGCTTTAACCGACTAGTTTCCCTCTTCTGTTGTGTTAAAATTGTGTGCTGAAGTGTTCGATAAAGAAAAACAACAACAAATGTACCACTCCCTTGTGTAATGCCCGTAAGGGCCTTCAAGGATAATAAATGATGATGATGATGACGACGGATGTGAAAAACACTGCTTTCCGCCGCGGCCTTTTTAAAATTCGTGTCGAGAACAAAAAATCCGACGAACTTGCGGTTTGTGGCTACTGCGTTTTTAGAGACGACGGCATAACATATATTTTTTTCAGCCAAATTAAAAATTCGACCTTTTTTGCCTGCACGATTTGAGATGAAACCACCCATATATATTACGTGCATGCTTCGGTGTGAAATTGACGGCTGTGGGAAGTACCATAGCGAAACCTTAGCAATCTCCACTCCTCGAGCTTCAAAATTTTATATCTCCGGAAGAAAATTAGCTACGGCGATATAGCTGAATGCTCCTCACAAAAACAAGGCCTTAACGTTTTCTGTTTTTTTTTACACAATAGATGTAAAAAGATTACCCAGACCATCCTTGCACGATAACATGGGAACACCCAACAGCATTCAACCTTGGGGAACGAAAAAAAACGAGGTGCACCTAAGCACTTCTTATGAGTTGTGAATGCGAAAGCATGCACGCTGCTCTTCCGCTCTCTTGTCGGCTGCTTCGTACTTGCGTCGACGGTCGAGCGCGAGCGCTGACCTTGAGCGTGGAGCCTTTGCCTCGCGGACATGCAGCGCCTTCGGCTGGCAGTCGTTGAAAATGATGCGCAGCGGCCTCGTCGACGTGCGCCAGCCATTGGGGCCGAAGCCGAAATCCATCAGCTTTACTCCGATCCTTCGGGATCGTGGAAACTAGGTGCCGTTGTCTCGGCATTTCGCGTGGTTTCATAGCTGGGAGCTTGCTTCACTTGGAGAAAGGATGTAAGGTGCTGTTTGGCGCGCTTCAAACTAATGACGTCGGCTCGCAGTTAATGCTTTCGCATTAACAAAAAGCAGTAACCTCTGACCCGTCGCGGGACTCGTAATATACATGGGCATGTAACTTGTGATGCATTCTCTTGAACAACCCTAGGCTTCAGAAATCCAGCTTGACATGGGACTCACTCACTACAACTCATCTGTCACAGGTATCGCTTATTATAAGGATGAATGTTTTCGGATAAAACTAAATTTGACCAGAAAAAAAGGCAAGCCCTTGATAGAGGTAGCAAACAACTCTTGATTATAACAGTCAGAGCATGAATTATATATAGAGAGCATCGCAGCTTAGCTGTATTTTTAAGTTTGGGTGTCGAAGAGAGAACTTGCAGAAATAAGTTCAATACAGAAGCTTATAAGCTCTTTCCTGGCTACTCCACTGCCCAGAGGGTCACCTTGGACATGCACCAGGGAAAACTTCTTTATTGTGATTTACGATAAGTGAATTAAATTTCCAGTTTATAGTGCTTGATCTCCTTTAATGTTAATATAAATCTGGTGTTAGCTTTGATATAGCTTGTTTTTATGAGTTGGATCAAACGCAAATGCAGAAGAAAAAAAAACGTTATTGCGCACACGTGGTGCATGGTGCGAGGGGAAAAGGACACCTATGAGTATAAAGCCGTTGTGGAAAGGTCGCTCCTCTCCAATTCAGCTTTCCTAGTTTTCACCCTTTTCCCCCTCGAACTGTCTTTGTTGTGTTGTATTCAATATTAAAAAAAATGAACTGATTCACTCCTTTTAAAGCACTAATTGCAATAAATAACAAAAATAATGTGCGGGAAACTAATCTTATTTTTATGATTGAAAATCACAAAATATACAATTTTTGAAGGGCTAACAGGTTTCTTAAAATTGTCATACATATAAAAATATACTACATTCTAACCAAACCTGGCATGCATATCCTAAAGCATATGCATGGCGAATTTGGTTGTGGTAGGCCCAAAAGTACATAAAGAGAAAAACGCGTTCAAATACTACCATAAAAGTAAAACAACTCTTTCGTAACCAAAAAAAAAGTAATGTTTTTTTTTTGTATGTGAGACTGATGGAGAGATGGGTAGGCATACTCCTCAACATAATTGCAATGGCGAGCGACGTCACAATTGAAGAAAGGCGCAAACGAAAATGTGCTTAAATTTATGCCAGTCTGCAGTGATGTGATTGGTCTCAGTCATTTTGGAGCACCTTTTGGAGCAGCAAAAATACCTTTTGAAGCATAAGCGCATACCTGATTTTTGTTCTGTCCAAATAAACACTGCTTTCCAACTTCCGTGCAATCTTTTGTTAACATCAACTGCACGAGAGGTTGATTCCCTCAAACACAGAACTAGCTGTTTAGTTGCACGTAGAAGCACCAGGCACGGCAAACAACATGCTCATTGATGAAGGACACTATGAACTGCTGTGAATGGTTATTTTAAGGAAGGAGTAAAACGAAAATTGAATTGTATAGTCCAAAAAATAATGCCAGAATGGAATCATGTTGAGCGTCCAAATTGCCGCTTCATTGAAGTTCTAAAGGTTGTAATAAAACTGAAATTCAGATAAAAACAAAGCTTTGTCATTTGTTATGAACGTCAATACATTTTTATGTGTAGAACTTTATAACAAAACTTGGAGTCACACTCATTAAAATACATATGCAAAAAGAAATTAAACAGCCTGACCTTATTCAAAAGTTATGATTTTCTGGAAAGTTCAATGGGAAAATGGCGGCTAACATAGGCTCTATGGCACCAGAAACCGAAAACGGGCAAAAATGGGCTCCATTTTCCCATTGAAATTTTCAGAAAATCACTTTTGAATAAGGTGTCTGCTCGGGCTGAAACTTTGGCATCTGGTTGTGACCTCTAGCACTACCTGTTGGGCGGAGAATGAGCATTCCGCAATGCCTAGTTTATTTTTCCGATAAAAAAAAAACTGCAAATTTTCTTTTGTGATACCCTGTATATTTTTTGCAATAACTCACTAAATTACAAATTAAAAAAATAATCTTCAGAATATTTTAGTGTATTATTTCAGAAACTTTTACTGGAAGCTAAAGTTGTTACATCAGCACTCACCGTTTTTTGTTCTTTTTTTGACGTTTTTTTGGTAATGTTTTGTTTTGCAGGAGTGTTTTCCCCTTAGCATGCAGGTAATGCTGTGGCAAAGATATGCGAAATTGCAACACTCACTTTACGGTTCTCGCTTCACTGCAGTGCACAAGTGCCAGGAAGAAGCACCCTCAATAAAGTTAATATGCCAGAATAGACCATGAACATGAGAAATATGATGAGACTTCCAAGTACTGTCAGTGTTTCATACAAAGATCAAATCAAGTAGTACATTATTTGGGGAAATATTCGTAAGTTCTGGAAATGTGTACAAGCCTACCGTAACAATTGGGATGTGTAGCAGGGCCCGAGCTATTATATTTTCAGTATTAATGAAGTGAAATTACGTTTGGGCGTAATGTTGGCACAAATTTATCACATCTTGGCAAAATGTTGCAGGATATAGCAGGGTGCACACTTTGGTGCAAATGGCGAAGCAACCGCATCACTGCATTCGGGCTTGCCAAAAGTTCTTCAAATGCATATTTGACCAATTTCGTAATCATGATCGGTCCTTATTATTTTTATACATAAAATGCAAGATTCAAAGATAATAACGCACCGCAAAACCCGAAACTCGCACGTTTCTGCAAAATATTGGTTTTTCGAGTCGCATCTTTTTCAACAATTTCAACGAGTTCGAACCCAGCCGACATTACGAGCAAATGGGGCCAAGCAAGCAGCACCAAAAGTGCAACGTCACAGCATTCACCACCCGAGAAAGAGATTTCGAGAGAAGGGAGCAAATTTTGCGAACACTTCCAGCGATTTGTTTTTCCGAAATGTGTAGTACACTGTGCCCGTTTGGTTTGTCACGTGCACTTGACATTTTCTGCAGAGTTGCACCTCCATGCAATCAAATCAAATTATCCTTGTGAGCCTGAAGTTGCCTACAAATAACCGTCCAAGCGTGACACCGACAGGGTGCAAAGCATGGATGATGCAAACTTATTGTGATAACGGCTGAAAGCTACCTTTGATATCTCCATTTCTGTATCAAGGTACATTTAAGAGCTGCATTCATACCTCGAGTAGCAGTGGTGTAGCCAGGAATCTTTTTCGGGTGGAGGGGGGTGGCTGAGGTGGTTGGATGTCCATGACTTGGGGTGCAGAGGGGGAGGGCAGAGGGGGGGAATCAAATGTGATGCATAGTTTGTATAGTCAGTGAGAGGTTGAAGATCCTCCTACCTCTTTCCACTTTAGCAGAGCAAACAGTGGAGAGGAGGTTGCCTCCTTTCCAGCATTTGCTCTGCTAAAGTGGAAAGAGAGTAGATAGGTGAGGAAACGTGTTATTTCACTTTTTGCATTAAGAAATGCTGCTGGAAAGAAGGCGGGAGAGCCTGGGAGCACTTACTACAACTATCTGTACGCACTATACACGAACTCGAAGAAACTCTGTTACGTCGCTGTGCACGGTGGCGCGTCGGTCGCCACTCCCGAGTCTGGGGCCGTGGGTGGAAAACAGCTTCTGAAAGGAACCTGACGAACCAGCTGCACCTTTCGTCAAACCGCCGCGACTAGGGCCGTTCCAAAAGAGCCGAAGAAAGGTTTGAAAGATCAGTTTTCATGTTCTCGGTTCGTCCGAGAACATGGACAAGATGCGTGGCAAACCAGACATGCCGCCGGACCACAGTTAGCCCCGGGCGGGAAGCACTTTAGGGATTGAGATTCACGGATGCTTGTGGTCATCAGATTGCTCTGTTCCTGTTCCAACGCGAGACAGCCGGAAGAACAACGTCGAGTTGTACGGCCCACCCGCACAGACTGCGTTCAGTGCGTGTTGAAGTTCGGGCGGCCGTCTGATCGTTTCGAACCGACGACCGGCTTGAGAGCGTACCACCACCTGCGCGTGTCCCTATGCGGGGAGCGCGCGGGCCAAGAAAATATCGCGTGAACGGCTTGGAGGGACCGAGCGTTCCGCTAAGCGCGCCGTCCTAGCTCAACACCAAGCGCGGCGGCCGCAATGGAAGGCAATGGAGACGATGTGGAAACTAACGTTGGTTTTAGATTGTTTCTGTCGCGTTTGATAAGGGCGAGACGCTTCGTGCTGACAGGCAGATTGTTGAATAAAATGAGATTGAAAGAGCTTTATAGCCGCCAGATTTTCTCAGAGCGAGATTAGTTAGTATTGTGAAGCTAAGCATCGGCAGGGATTTGTTACGAGGACGGGTGCATTCAGGCCGCCTGCTGGAGCCTACTCCGGCGATCGGAACAAAAACTAGAGTTAAAATGCTCCGCCGGTGAGGCCCGTGACGCTCTTGGTGAGATGTTCGAAGTGAGACACACTGTTGATTGGTAGCGTGAACTGCGACTGGCGGGAGGGGGAGGAGGGTCGCAAAGTTACGCCTCCCCGAGGGCGCGAAGGAGTTCTAGTGACGAAGCGTACCTGGGTTAAAAGGGGCACGCTGATCCGCCAGTGCAGAGTTACACCACAGGGAGGAGGCAAAGGCGGTAAGTCGGTAGTCCAGCAGAAAAGTGGCTGGGACGACCGCGTGGTCGCTACCTGACGTCGATGTTGAAGACGGGTCCCTCGCCGAGTGAACGGAGGAGGTGCGGTGCTGGATAGGGATGGTGTTCCGGGCACAAGCTGACGCTTACTCATAATAAGGTAGGAGGCCGCGACGTTGCACCGACTTGAGTGAGGCAACAAGTTGCCTGGCTGACCGGGAAATCCCACACCGAGCAGCAAAACTCCAGGATGGCTAACGCCAGTGCTGCTGAGCAGCAATCTGGGCACCTCGGGACTGTCTCTTTTTGTGGACCGAGACGAACGGCCAACGGAGGTCAACTGTCTCCGGTCACGACGTTTTGGACATAGCGGTGGAAATCGAAGTGCTGGTCGATGATGACATCTGGGGGGTGGATATGCGTTGCTCTTGGGATCTCCACTGGTTCAGGAAAAGTGTTGGAGGGGTCGAAGGTTGACGCGAGGCAGCGATATGCATAGTAGCGCATTTGGTCTAGCTTAGGGAAGTTTGTTATAGTTTGTTTAGAGAAGAATGCGATCTAGATCGGCCTCCTAGCTCTTTACCGAACGTACAATCGCAACAACGATGAGAAAAGTCCTTAAAATACACCCGATTATCCTCAAAACGTCGCCGGTCGTGGAGCGGCACACACAGATACACGCGCGAAAGCGGTCTGCTAGTGTGTTAAGCTGCAGCGCCAGAAACGCGGTGGCGGTTCGAGCGAACTAGAGAAAGTACTAAACATGACAAAAACCAAATGCGGCGCGCTCGCGCTGCCTCGGGTGATAAAGCCGGTCGTGGTTCGAACTGTCGTCTGCTCTTTCAAACGCTTCTGCTTGTCGTCTGCTCTTTTAGACGACACCGGCCCGTAGACCAAATGTTGGCCCGGTACTTGCGATAAGTAGTAAGTGCAGGCCTCAAAAGACTTGAGTTTGAAGGTTGGTAAGCAGGACTCGACGTAAACAGTAGATACAAGGAGATATTGATTATTGTCACCAGCGGTCATCACCGACTTGTTATGCCTAATTCAGTTGGTCCGATTCTGCTTGCGATTTTCAGTATCCACGTCTACCATCTCAGCTACGGTTCACGCTTTTGCAGCCCCAGCGACGTCGCGACCTGAAAATTGCGAGCGAAATCTCATCATGTGAATCAGGCTTTAGCGTACATTCTGCGGCGTCCACGCGGAATGAATCGCCGCATGTCAGATTATTCGCGCGAAGTTTTGTGGCGCAACGAGCCTCGTTAATTTCGCTGACGCCGCTCATGTGGTCAGACATTGCCAGGAAGACGTAGAATCAACAATTCGAACGCGAAAAAGGGCAGGAGGAACCACACTGACGCCGACAACATCGCATTTCAATGGTGTGTTTACGGGCGACGGCGAGCTTGTTGCCCACACCCCCATCACGCATGCGCGGCGCCCGGTGGCGTCCGCTTGGGGCGCTCCGGTTTGTTTGTAAACATGAGGACATGAGTTGGTGTATAGGCACTGGGCAGGGTTCCAGAGAGCTCCACTACAGTGGCTTAAAGGGGGTAGTGTAGTTACCGCGCAGTCTACACCATGCATCGGGAACGGCCGTCTCCTTGGAAGACGGTGTAGGTGGCGCTTCGATCCGCAGCTCCGTTCGGGTGCCACACGGGCCAGCAGATAGAGGCACCCAAACACGCTTCACAACTAATATAAATACATCAGAAACAATTATCTGTTTCCAGTGAACTTCCCACGACATGATTTGTGTTCGCAGGTGAATAAAAATGTGAAACTAGCAGACGACAGTGCTGCGAATCGGCCGGAGCTGGCCGGAGCCAAGCTGGCCAGGCGGCCAAGCCGAAGCCATAGCCGGAACGACGGTGCTGCAAGCGCCAGCGCCACCCGCGGCCGTCTTCCAACGCTGTGCCGCTTCTCCGGTTTCGTTCGTTACACTACCCCCTTTAAGCCACTGTAGCTCCACTGTCAGTTGATCATCAGCGCCACTGGGGGGGGGGGGGGCTGAAGCCTCATAAGCCCCATGGCACAGTCCACCTACACCTAATCCATGATTCATCAGTTCTTTCCCAG
This sequence comes from Ixodes ricinus, assembly GCA_037355805.1. Lineage (NCBI taxonomy): Eukaryota > Metazoa > Arthropoda > Arachnida > Ixodida > Ixodidae > Ixodes > Ixodes ricinus. The sequence goes on from JAZHYW010011672.1 coordinate 20,006, forward strand.
TGCCCAAGTTTCAAGTATCATTGCAGAGACCTTGAATTAAAAAACATGACCGCATCTCCACGTGGTGAATGACGTTGATTGGGGCAAAGCTCTGGTGGTGCTTATGATACTGATTTTATTGTTCATAGGTAGTGCTGATGGTGCCGATTTTTTTATTGCTCATAGGTAGTGCCGAGTTCCGGGTTGCGTTTCGACTTCATTATTACTGCTTTATGGTCGGTGAAATGCAGAGCCAGTGGTTCTTCTAGCGGATCAGCTTGGATCCGCTAGAAGCCGTGGGAACGCATCTCCACCGCTTAAGTCAATGGTCCATGTCAGAAAGAGAATGTGTGGTATGGAACATGGTTATATACGCATTTGAGCATTTGACCGCAGCGCCCTCTCGTCTATAAACGTTGAGCCAATGCACGCAAAGTTTAATGCGATTATATACGCATTTGACCGCAGCGCCCTCTCCTGTATATACGTTGAGCGGCTACATGCAACGTTTCATCCACGACAGAAACCCCAGCTCTTGAGTTACTACCACATCTCAGAGCCCCCTACTCGTCACGCAGTCATGGCCGAGTGGTTAAGGCGATGGCCTAGAAATCCATTGGGGTCTCCCCGCACAGGTTCGAATCCTGTCGACTGTGCAAACATTTTTTCTTTTTATGTGAGCATGGACGCCGGACGGACGGACGGGGAAGGCTAGACCCCAAGGAGCTTCGCCCCTAGAAAACAGCACAACCACAACTGATGTTGCACGCAACTTAAAGTTCGAAAATTTAATTGCTACATATATGTTGTCAGTCAACAGACTTTTTTTCTTTTTTTAATGCACAACATGAAGACATGCGACATTCCACTTTGGAAGTGTGTTTTACACTTTGACACGAAGCTGCTCTACAGCAAGGCAACTTGCTTTCTATGGCCACACACATTCTTTGCATGACAGAAGGTGGCCACAGATGAGCAGTGTAACAAGGATGGGTCACATTCATTATCATTGCTATAAATATGCAAATTTATTCAAAATATTTTAGCAGAACTGAAACATGCATCACTTCTTTTGAATACTTCAATAAACACTTTTCAAAAACATTGTTTCCTCAATTTGCAGAAACAAAGCGTGCTGAACAACTCGGCACGTACGACACATTCACCAATGAAATCTGTGGCATGGATATTGACAAGTATCGATGATTCTGTACAAAGAAACCATGTTGCAAGGGGTCTTTGAGGTGGTCATCACGCTATCAGGCGTTCAATGTGCTCGTAGCCGGCTTTCAGCATAAACAATACGTTCGGATTCCCCTTCACATCCGAAAGCTCTGGCATGTCAAGCAGGTCTTCCACCCAAGGCAAGAACTCCTTCAAATCAACATCTGGAATTGGAAAAATTCATAATGAATTTTCAATCGAATAGGAACCTACTACAGCCTGAACACCATTCCGAAGTACAAGGTGTCCTCTAAAAAAATTTGGAGTTTTTCCTCTGCAAAAAGTTACTATGCTACGCCAAACGCTCATTCTTCGCCCAAATGTAGCCCTAGTGGTCCGAACCAGATGCTAAAGTTTCAGAACTAACAGTCATTTTATCAAAACGTTATAAGCAATTTTCAGAAATTTTCAATGGGAAAAAGGTGGCTGATGAAGGCCACAAATACACGGAGATGAATAATGTCAGCTACCGAGAAGAAGCCCCATTCTCCCATAAAAAGTTTCAAAAAATTACTTTCCAATTTTTTTATTAGGATGACGGTCGGTTTTTAAACTTTAAAACAACTGCTAGCGCTACATTTGGGTAGAGACTCGAGCGTTCGGTAATACGCAGCTTATTTTTGCAGTAGGGCGTTTTCAGATAAGATCGAACAACCATGTCCGGTGACCATTTTTTTATTTCAATGAAAAAAATATATTTTGCTGGCCTTATGCCTAGAAGAATAAAACCAATCCTTGTTTTCAAAAAAAAAAAAATTGTCTTTGCAAAAAAAATTTGTAAGCACCCTCTCAGTCGCGTGCGCGTTTTGCGTATCGCGCGATGTTGACATTTTGGGCGGCTTTCCCCAAAACACTGTTCTGGCTACGGGTCTAGAAATATTCACGGACAAACTAGGCATAGGAAGGACTGACAAAAAGTATTAATCACTGAGTATTAGGGTAGTTAGTTTGAGGAAAAAAATCGCAAACACGGCACATTGCGCAATAACGCTCTGTATTAACGAATATATTTCTCCGTATCTATACAAGCTAAGGTCTTCAAACTTTGCCAGTGTGTTGCCCTGTATATAGGTAATCTTTGCGTGAAATATTGTAGTCCTGGTTGGCGGGAGACATTTACGAGAATTGCTCACACAGAAGCATTTAACTAAAAATGCATTATTTTGAAAATCATTTAAAAAAAAGGCCATCTTTAATTTTCTTTAAACTCTCTAAAATTAACGTTTATAATATGTACTAACTGAGTCTGCAAAGACATGATGCAATATTTGTGTTGCTTTTAAGTTATAAAGCGAGAAACATGGCCAAATTGGCGCTTACGCGGTTGCCATAAATGGGGCGTGCACACACCCATTCTTCACAATTTCATTGTTATTAAAAAGCGTAAAAATGCTAAGGGGTGGTCAGGAAAATACAAATTGACAGCACAGAGGTGGAGGGTACTTTTGAAGGAAACATTCCTAATACATTTCGTACAACCGACCCAAAAATGTCCATGGGCCGGAGCGATCGAGAGGCGCACCCCTGTAACATGCTTCGCGATGCCCCGTTTCAACAGCCGGCGCATAGCGTCTCCGTCTGTGCGACAACCGTTTAGAGTACCGTTGGTTGAGACTAGCTGAGACGCCAGAAAGTCTGGTCGGTACCATTTTGAGTGTTTGTGCGTATGGCGCGTGCTTTGCTCGCCTTCCTAAGTGACACAAACGCACGTGCTGGGCTGCGGAGATCGTGCGCAGGGCTGTGAAAGTGTCAACAAATTTAGAATCGCCTCAAGAGTGGGCTGGGCGTATCTAGAGTGTGCCGGCCACCTGACGAGACGCGCATAACTCCGCACCGTTTGATGCTATTCGCATTAACGTAGATAATCATTCTCAAAGGATGGGTTCTGCTGATTTTTAATGCGAATAGCATTCTTTGGATACTTCACGCACTTTTCGTCTATCTATGTCTATCTATCTGGCTATCTAACCTCTTACGCCGCGGGTCGATAAATAAATAAAAAAGACCGGCGCCGGCTGGGATTCGAACCGTTGACCCTTTGATCAGCAGGCAGACGCGCTAACCACAGAGCTATGAAGGCAGTCATTCAACGCACTCTAAACGGTTGTTTATATCTTTACCATAGGACGCGCTTTACAGCGCTGTCACAGCTACCGGTGCGCGCGCGTTCCATGCACGAGGGCTCATTCCGCTCTCGTGAGGCTGAGCACGGCCGCTAGCTCACCCTCTCCCGCGCTCGGGAGAGGGTGATGTAGCGGCCGTGCTCAGCCTCACGAGAGCGGAATGAGCCCTCGTGCATGGAACACGCGCGCACCGGTAGCTGTGACAGCGCTGTAAAGCGCGTCCTATGGTAAAGATATAAACAACCGTTTAGAGTACCGTTAGTTGAGACTAGCTGAGACGCCAGAAAGTCTGGTCGGTACCATTTTGAGTGTTTGTGCGTATGGCGCGTGCTTTGCTCGCCTTCCTAAGTGACACAAACGCACGTGCTGGGCTGCGGAGATCGTGCGCAGGGCTGTGAAAGTGTCAACAAATTTAGAATCGCCTCAAGAGTGGGCTGGCGTATCTAGAGTGTGCCGGCCACCTGACGAACGCGCATAACTCGCACCGTTTGATGCTATTCGCATTAACGTAGATAATCATTCCCAAAGGATGGGTTCTGCTGATTTTATATAAGGAAGGAACATGACTGTGTCAGCGATACCTCGGTTTCTTTGTTTGAAAGTGAAGTGCAGTTTTATCCGGGTTGTTGGTTTGATAATGACTATCGTGGAATGTGTCTTGGTGGGTGACTTTTCTATCTGTTTTCTTTTTCTTCTGTGTAGCGTGCTCCGCATGCTCTTTCTGTATGTTCGTGGTCAATCGAGCACGAATAAACTAGTTGAAAGTTGCGCTCGTCCGTGTCTACTCGCTTGTGTATTGTCCCTTGTGTCGCGCAAAAACCTCTAGACTGCGTCATGGACGACATCGGCGAAAGCAAGCGGTGTCTCGTTGAAGGAGAGGACGTGCTCAACTGCGATCATGTCATTGAGTGCAGCATTGCACCAGAGCCGACGGCAGACAGTGTTCACATTGTCGTGTACGTGCTGCAGTCCTCCGTGCTGCATTTACCTGGTTCAAAAGCATGCTTGGAGCACTGCGAGTAGACAGCAAGATGCGCACCATGTCGCTCAAACAAATATTCAGCGAGCACTGAAACGATGCGTCGTATGCTAGGCGTAGTGCTAGTGTCGGAGTTGTTTGCCACACAGTGATAGTTTGTGGTGATGATGATGACAATTAAACTGCACTCCCTATAGTTTGATCTCCTTGCCAATAGTGAACTGCCTACTCTGCTGTCATCACGTGGCTCTCAACCCTAAAGCTGCTGCTTACAACACTCGTTGAGAGGACAAACAAAAGAGCCGAATAAAATGTTCTTGCTTACTCTGAGAGAATGCAAGCTCGACAATCCTAAAGAAGAGAAGGTCTTTCATTGTCTCTAATGGACGGTCAGTATCCAGATCCTCCCACCTGAAAACAAAAAAATATTGTTAACTAGCATGTGGCACCAGCAGAAATCAAAAATTGCTTCGAAGCTGATGTTTGTGCCTGCTTACTGGTCCCTCAGCATGGCCTGGCACCAGACATGCATTCGAAGCCTATGCGCCGTGGCACTGTCAGGAATGAAGTCCAGAAGTTCTAGGGCCTTCATGAAGTCGTACTCGTTAGCGTCAACATTGTCCTTGCTCACATACATCTGCGAAAAGGAAAAATAAAGGGCAGCACTGAGTCAGACAACAAAACAGAAATCTTTACCATAGAGAGGTATAGAAGTCAATCAAAACAGTTTTTTTTTGTTTTCCCTTTGTCTAACAGAAATTGTGCCCAAAAGGTTAGAACACTCGAACTTGCAAAGAATGATGCTTGTGCATACACAGACATTATTTTGTCAAAACAATCTCCTCATTTGTGGCCGTTTTTTTTTTTTTTTTTGTTTTTCTAGTTTGCAGCAGACAGAGCGGCGACCGAGGAAAAAACAAATGAGGAGATCACAAAGCGATTTCCTCCTTTACTTTTGCTCTATGGCCTCCCCTTTGCAGCAACACAGTCAACTTATGACATCACCTTTTTATGCAAAAGCTCGGTATGCAGCCAGACTATCTCATAATTTTTGTAGTTTTGGGCTATCCAGGTTCATCTTCACCTTTGTTTGATTTAAAGCTTAAACTATGTCTAGCATGGCATTAAGTATGGTGATCCTATGCTACATGAAACCTTAGGTTTACAATGTTAGAAAGACATTGGTACATTATGGAGGCTGAGTATACTGACAGATTCAAAATAAGGAGCTCACAGACCTCGATTAGTTCCTCTGGACTGAGCACTCTCATGTTGTCTGGGTCCAGACAGTAGGCCTGCAAAGACAAGGGCTCTCAAACTGGGCCCCTAATAACTGAGCAGTTCTATGGAGTACATCTAAGTAGGTTCCCAGGAAATTTAGGATCCCTAGATTTTACAGTGAAAGATTAAAGGGCGATGCAACAATTTCTGTACTTTGCGCAAATACCGCTTAGAACGGATCCCTGACATTGATGACCTATGAAACACGCGTTCGTTTTTCACCCCACGCAATAGAAGTCCCAGAAACAAATTAAAGAAAAACGAGCAGCGTTCACCCCCTCAACTCGCAGCCAGAACAAGCGGCCACGTGACCTGGAATGGATTATATGCCGCCAATTTTGATCATAGCCACGCGCTGGGGTTGGCAAAGCACAGGACACGCGCTGAGTTCCAGACATTGTTATGGCTCGGCTATTGTCGTCGTTGAAGCGATTGGACACGGGCCACTACCCGAATGCTTCTCGAGCTAGTAATTATCACGGGGCCCAAATCGAGCACCCACGCAATGCTCGGGTCCAATCTATGAACCGCATTCAAATATCGTCACTTGGGTGTACTGCGATCCCCACGTTACGTCATCAAATTTTGCAAAAGAGAGATTGAATGAAAATGATCGCTTTTGTCCTTGAAATTACACCGCAACAAAGGATTTTTTTGGCCAGTGGCGTTGCGTGCGAGTATCCTTGAGTCCCACCAGTGCCAGTAAGCTCGTGTAAAGTGAAAAACATTCCAAGTGAATATCGTTGCACAGCTCCTTTAAAGTGTCCCTCACGCCAAACAATGCCCTTCTACTGCAAATTGGCAAAATCGAAAATTTTGGCCATGAAGAAAACTAAGTCTCTTTGTAAAACATCTGCTGCAATTCTGAGGCCGTTTAGGATATTCCCTGAGTTCCAATACATGGGCAATTGGGGCATTCAAGAAGGTTTGTAAATTTGTGATCTTCCTTGCTCCAGGAATATTGTAAAAAAGTGATGTGAAGAGTTGAAGAAAAATGTATCTGGGTCTCTATGTTCAAAGCTGACTACTTAAGCACAATGATTTTCCATGATCATATGGGTCACAAGACACTTGCCATTAAAACACCATCAAAAATTCTAAGTTGCTGTAACCAAAATACTGACAGTATTTCTGAAATATTGTTTATACAATCAAGCCCGTTTATAACTAGTAGGCGGGAATCGGAAATTACAGTAATCCCTCGTTACAACAAACTTAACGGGACAACAAAAGAAATTTGGCGTAAGCACTAATTCGATAAAAGCGATAGAGCCAAAACAAATTAAAGACGTTTACAAATCTCTGTAATGCTAAATTAGAGAGCAGCTCTTGAGGAGGAGGAAAAGAGGGTATGGAGGGGAGGGTATGTCCCTACTCTCCTTCTCCTTCCTCTCCTTTTCTCTCCTCCTCCCGCTGAATTTGTTCATGAGTGACATGACATGAAGTCATGTGACGTCATTTCCCCGCTAAATTTAGCAGGAAACTGAATTGGTGTTGAGGTCACGTGACATCATTTTCCCCAGCAGGGAAACTGAGTTGATGTTGAGGTCACGTAAAGTCAATTTCCCCGCTAAAAGCAGCGGGGAAACCTAAAGGCCCGTTCACACTCTTGCGATCTCTTAAACCTGGGTTCCTTGCGACCTCTTAAACCTGGAACACACTAGCGCCATCTATTGGGTAGCAGTGTAAACTCGGCGGTCCGGCATATTTTTTTATTCTCTCGCGCATTATCCTTTCTTTCTTGGCTCGAAAAACTTTTGGAAGCGTTATAACGAGCCTTTCTCATACGTATTACGCACATTCGACCTCGGAAATGCCGCAAAACCGTCGCTCTTGTGAAATGCAGTCCCACGATCACCGCATAGATGGCGTAATCTATGCGGTGATCGATGTCACTTTACACAGAGCGACGGTTTCTGCGGCATTTCAGGTCAGAATATGCGTAATGCCTATGAGAAAGACTCGTTTATAACGATTTCCAAAGTTTTCGAGCCAAGAAGAAAGGATAATGCGAGGAATAAAAAAATATGCCGGACCCGAGTTACAGCTACCCAATAGATGAGCTAATGTGTCCCAGGTTTAAGAGGTAAGAGCAGGTTTAGGAGATCGCAAGTGTGACGAGCCTTAACCTCTACATTTAGCGGGAAAATTGACACCACGGGACCTCAACACCAACTCAGTTACCCCGCTAATTAGCGGGGAAAATGACGTCGACTTTGTGCCACATCACCCATGAACAAATTCAGTTTCTCTGCTAGATTGAGCGGGAAAATTGATGTCATGTGACCTCAACATTAATAGACAATTTGCTAAATCCCGCCTTCACTCGAGAAATCATGGGAACGGTGTTCCTTCAGCTTTCTAGTGATCGGTAATTTCGACCACTTCCATGGTTACACAGTTTTGGGTGTAATTCGGAGTCACCCTAAACAAGCGTCGTATAGTGCCCAAGGACCTGTCATATAACTTTTTAAATTTCTCGTCAATGTCAGCGTTTTCGATACTGTGCATATTGTCCACCCTTCAACCTTGCTGAGCTGCAGAAATCTCTTACATTATTATCATTCTCGGCTTCAAAGACGCAAATATTAAGTTAGAAATGCTAAAAATGCTATAAACAGTCTCGCTGACTCCGAGCTGAACCCTGGGTTTTGCTGTTGTGAATTCTCGGCTTTTTAAGCAATTCCTGCTAAAACAACAATCACGAGAATGATAATATTGTAAGAGATTTCTGCAGCTCAGCCAAATTGAAAGGTGGATCGCATGCACAGTAAAAAAAAATGCCGATATTGACGAGAAATTTTAAAACTGATATGACAGGTTCTTGAGCTGTATAAGTCACTTATGTGTTCAGGGTGACTCCGAATTACGCTCAATATTGTGTAACCATAGAATTGGTCAAAATTATTGATTATTAGGCTGCTGAAGGAACACCGTTCCCATGATTCACAAGTGCAGGCCGGGGCGCTAGGGGAATTAGGCAAACGGTCTATTCAATTTCCCGCTAAATTTTGCAGGGCGGTAACAACCGACGGCAACACTGCGGGACGAGGAAATGGGCGCCTAAGAGCTGCGCTCTAAAACAGTGCCCAGCAGCGTTGAAGGTGGACGGGAACACTACGGAACAGTTTGACCACTGACCGTATATCTACTCAAACAAACCTTGGTTACGAACATCTCGCAGAAGTTTTACAGAGTAAAAAAATAATTAAGTGGAGTTTGCCGATAATTTAATCTGGGCATCAGAGTTCTCCTGGAACTGCTCCCAGTGTAGCCAAACTGGGCTACGTTTTTGTTTTTTTTCTAGTTGGCGTCAAAATTTTGTGGTTGGCTATGTGGCTATTTTTGGGCTACTTGTAAGAATGCGGCGAACTTTCGGCGAACCTCGGAGTTCGACGCCGAATTTCAAGGTTCGACCAGTTAATTTTCAAACTTTTAATCAGTTTTGAAAAAAGTTGTTTGTCTTTTTGCTAGTCGAGAGAAGAGAGAGAGAGCTTCAAACTTCTACAAACTTCGGGGTTTTTACAATGTGCAGTGAAGCAATGCTTGCAGAGCTCAAGCGGTCTCCCTACAGCGCAGTGGAGCAAACCAAACAGATTGCACTATTGGGGAGTTTTAGTAGACCGTTTCCGCAGCCCGCTAAGCACCCGCATAGCGCTCCGTAATCCGTCGCCAGACCTCGAGAGGCGCCCTCTCCTCGCCGGCAGAGCACGGCGCTCTGCCGTCGACGGCAAATACACTGCAGACGAAATAAGGAAGCGGGACAAGGATGTACATGCTTTCGCATTCACAACTCATAAGAACTGCTTAGGGGTACCACTAGCCTTTTTGCTTAAAATTTACCAGAAAGCTTATACGCTATTGTGATTGCTACACTTTTGTCCAGTCGGCACAAAATTTCTTTTCGTTGTATCCGCAGGGGCTTCTTTATTTACTTCGTTAAAACTGGACCCAAATTGCATTGAAAATACATAAACGGGAATATAAAATCGTTATCTCTTCGTTATACCCACTATTTCACAATAAACAGGTTCATCATAACCGGGCTCGACTGTACTAGCAAAATATTTGCCGTTACCATCAGCCTTTCCAGTGGCATTAGTTTTAGGATAGCGAAAAGAAGATGACTGCCAAATCTACCCATTTTATTGTAATGCCTGTTGTACACCGATGCGAGCCATCTCTCAATTTTTATGGACATTCTGCGATGCAAAATTCAGATAACATCATTCAAACAAACTTTGAGAGATTCTTAGACACCAATGTGAGCAGACAATACTTGCCTCCATGACAGCAGGAGGCAACGACTCCTGGTACATGATAAGGTCGTGTTCCTTGATAGCATCTGCACAGGGCCATAGAAAAACAGTGAAGTTTAAGCGGAACGACACAAAGAAGATTCTACAGTGTCCAAGAGGCCAGAAACGCATCTATGGCTAAACATTAATCATAGACAAAATGAAAAAAAAAAAAAAAAGACAAGGAAAGAGCAAGACGTGCTTCTACCTTTGACTCTTTTCTCCTTAACTTCTGGAGGGTCATTGCTAGCCAGGGCAGCCAGTTTGCTCAGGCTGAAGAGCGTCTGCAAAATAAAATACGACCCGAAAGCAAACTCGGTTTCGAGGTGCGCCCGTCAGTGCAGAAAAACAGCCACTTTCCCAACCTTCCATACTAAGTTGAAGTTTGCAACAAGGCAGCTCAGCCCGATGGCAAAAGATCACTGCTTTGTAAGGCGACAAAACTGCTTGACAAAGAACCCGAATGTCGTTCCTTTCCTAACAGACCGCAGTTGCATTTGCAAAGTAACCCAAACTATAGGGGGTCCAGGGAACTTGACAAAAAAGAATCCTCAGCTTCTAAAAGACATACAGAGAGCATTGTTTCAAATATAGTATACTGAACCCAAAAGCAGATTTGTCGTTAGCCCAATGGCGTCCACAGTACTGTTTTTCACATGGTCCGAGACTGCACGCACCAATGGTGGAGAGTTACAATGTTTTGTCTCAATGCATGAGCAACATTTCTAGCGAATTGTGAATCATAGTAATAACACCATGAGAAACAGTAAGAAAAAAAAAAAAAAACCGCACAATGCATTTAATACAGAGCACGCGTTAGATACCACTGTTGCGGGCATACTGCCAATTACCGAGTGTGCCCCACCAAAAGGTCAAAGGTAATCATGGAAAATAGGGGATGGGCACTTGCTCTATGTTTGACAATAGAAAAGCAGAAAGGGCACATGGCCTTAGCTTCGTCCCATAAAATGCAGTAAAAGCGGTGTGGGAGTCACTAGCCACGTTTTAAACAGTTTGGTTGGGGCACGCGTGTCAAAAAATTAATTTTAAGAGGAAAAAAAATATTTTCTTAGAGCAATATTGACGGTGCGAGACGCGATTCAGTTGGTAGTCGCCTCCCCTTTCCACTTGTTTTCTCTCTCAGCATTTCGGGCACGTGGAGGAAAGGTGGATTGGCTTGGCCATCACATTGAGGTGGAGAGAATGTATGACCGTCTCGTTGAGGTGGAAAGAGTGTACGACCATTCCGTGATGTCATGGACTTTGCGCGCAAAGTTTAAAATTAACCTCAGCGTCGTCAAAATTGTTCTAAATTTTTTTTTTTTTGCGTAACATTTATTTTTTGACACAAATGTTTTAACCAGACTGTTAAAAAAAACTTTTCCTTTTCAGTAGCCTTTGAACGCAACCATGCTGTTTAAGTCAAGCCTGCTTTGTGCCGATGCTCTTGCATCAAGCTTGACACAACTATGTGTGCATAAAGCTTCATCACTTTGCACTGGTGCAAAGCTTCACCGCACCACATTAATGCATGACATAAAGCTTCAATGCTTTACACAGGCACAGATGCATAAAGCTTCACCACTTGACACCAGTGCATGCGCATAAAGCTTCGTTGCTTGACACCAATGCACATCTGCAAAGCTTCAACACTTTGCACACGTGCACGCACGTAAAGCTTCACTGCTTCACAGTGGTGCAAGTGCGTAAATCATGCACCAGTATACTCGAAGAAGCCACTGAAGCGGAAGGGCACGGCTGTCAGCTCGGTGGTGCTCAAAAGTTTGCAGGGGTGGGAGCTTGATATGTCCTTTGGATACATTTCAAACCTTTCGAAAGTAGGAGACGGGCGCTTATCGCAACATGGGTGCATGCTCTGCATTTCACGGCCTGTGCATTGCTGCCCCTTGCACCCACCTTCTTGCGGGAGAGGAACTTCTCCTCCCTCTTGCCCAGCCGCTCCAGGGTCTGGGCTGCCCGGCCGAACTGGCCAGTCTGGATGTGGTGCAGCCAGCTGAGCTGGTCGTGGCCTTCTAAGAAGCGCTCCAGGTCCCGGTGCTGGGCAGGGGGCTGCCGCAGCAGGTCCCCACGGCGGCCTGGAATGGGAGGGCCGGGAGGTGCCATTCAGGGAAAGGAATCGGCAGAACTCGCCCGCCGTCGTGGCCGCCAAGTCACAGTTACTCCACAGCAATGTGAAGTGAATAAATAATTCAGGTGCTCTTTCGCTGCTTCTACCACTCGAGCGTCCCGAATGCAGGATGTTGACTGTGACGGGTTAGCCCAGTTTAGCGCGCTTCTTACTGAGCACCGGTGCACTGTGGAGAAGCAACACCCACAGAAGAGAGCTGCACGGGTGTTTCTTCTCCACAGTACACCAGTGCTCGGTAAGAAGCGCGCTCAACTGGGCTAACCTGTCGCAGGCAACACCTGGAAAATTATGCATATCAGAGTTCATCTCGAAGCGAATATCGAATACCATATTATTCAAAACTACTATTAGAAAATTTGAATATTTGCACAACACTAAAACATTTAATATACATTAGATCAGAAATGACAGAAATGTTCAAGACCAGAGCCTCCCCTTAAAAGGTGGGGGTTGTATGTTCCAAAACAAAACAGAGGGCACCTCAGATCACCGGCAAAGAGCACAGTAGTATTAAAAATGCTGTGAAACAAGTTTTCTTACTTTGGCTCCCTTGCGATACAAATAAACCCTTCACATTTATAACACGAAAAAAACAGACGTCATCCAGTTCTTGTTTGTAGCATGCATGAAATGAAAACAAAAACCACCGATGTGGTTCCAAATTTTCTTTTTTCTTTGACTATCATTTTCTTTCCAAGAATGAACAACCATATTCATCTGGCTCATTAAGTGCCCTTGAGAAAGTGTTTCCGTAACCTACGAAAAATGGATCATCCCTTGGTGAGAAAGGTAGAATGAAACATGCGCTACAAAAGGAATTAAGTATCACACTTCCCCACCAAAATGTACCAAGCAAGTGTGACTTCAAAATGCAACTCCCCACTGCTATAAGAATTAATGTAAACAAAGTTTACAACTTAGGGTATATCAAAACATGATTAAAACTAGATGAAATGCCCCTCTTTCAAAGGCCCTCACAGTGAATGCTGTAGGGTTTTTCAACGTGCATTTCATTTGGTGTAAAAAAAGGGCACAAAATATGTCACTCAAACCACCAAAATGTTGAGAATACAAAGACCACTCACCAGAGTCAAGCTGCCACTTGAAAACAAATTCAGAGAAACCCTGCAAAGGTGGGCAAGAGAAAAACCTTTGTCAGCTTTTCTGGACACAGATCGGATGCCCAGACCCAGTCCTTTAAAGGCGCAAGAAATAAAACCCCACTCTACCAAAGCGAAAAGTCGATTAGTATTTGTCAAAAATACATTAACTGAATCAATCAACAGCAACAAAGAAGTAAGAGACACCAGCTCTTTCATTCCAGAAGTAAAAGACATTACTTCTTTTTGTTTATTGAAAAAAATCTTGGAAAGCAACTTTGGTCAATATTTTTGAATTTGGGATTATGACTGTTTTCAGCTACAGCAGTGTGTCTGAACTGCAAAGTATAATTTTTTTTCCCGATATTGTGTGTAGTTTTATAAATATCACGGCTCAAATTTTGGTTTCGGACGTCTACGGCAAAACCGAAACTATTTGCTAGAAGGATGGCAGCACTGATTATCAGCCGTACAGTCGCGATGTGACATCCCTACAGTGCTGCAGTAACCGGTACAACCAATCAACCACCGCGACGTGACATCACAAGGGTGCTGCGCCAGTGTTCCTTGACTAAAAGCTAACCCGCTTGCTGTTTGCTAAAGAGCAGCTGGTCACATCTTTAAAATCCGTTGTAGTGGAGTGCACGGCCTCACTTTGACGCAACATTTTGGCTGCAATCATATTTTGTGTCACTAAAGCGATACCAGTCATTTATTTTGGTTTTGTTTTCGACCGTAGTTGCACTTTAAGAGAAACTAATAAAATGGAGGACAAACAATATACACGAACTCAACTCTCCTACGTCACGCCGCGGTGGTGGCGCGTCGGGCGCACTTCCGGTCTGGGGCGGTGGGCAGAAGTCGCCGTGCGAGACATGCATTCCTGTGTTCTTTTGAAAAAAACCAGACAAAAACCTGCCTTCCCGTCAAAATCCTGCGACGGGGGCTGTACCAAAAGAGTCTGGAAAGGTTTGAAGATCAGTTTTCATGTGTTTCTGCCCCCTCCGTTCGTCCGAGAACGTGGATAGTAGCCGTGAAAAGGGCAAACCAGACGCTGTCGAACTACGATTGCTTGTGCGGGCAACACTTTGTGGTCGCCAGATGTATTTGTTTTGTTCCAACATGAATGAGAGAAAACCGCCAAGTTGTCCGGACCACCCACGGGTTCAGTGCGTCTTCAAATTCACACGGCCGCCTGATCATTCGAACTGTCGTCTGCTCTTTCAAACTTGTCTGCTTTTTGTCGTCTGCTCGTTCAAACAAAAGCGGCCCGTAGACCGAACTTTGACCCGGTGATTGCAATAAGAAGTAATTGCAGACCTCAAAAGACTTAAGTAGGCTCGGTGCAAACAGTAGATACAAGATGTTGATCATTGGTACCAGTGGCCACCACCGACTCGGTACGCTTGGTCTGTTCCCGCTTCCGATTTTCAGTATCGCCGTCGATCATCGCCGCTACTTTCTACACTTTTGCAACACAAGCGACGTCGCGACCGAAAATAGCTAGAAGAATCTCATCACGGTTTTGGCGTCCATTCTGCGGCGTTCACGCGAATGAATCGCCGCACGTCAAGTTATTTACGCAAAGTTTAGCGGCGTAACGATCCTTGATAAATTCGCTGAGGCGATTAAAGTGGTAAGACATTGCTATGAGGACGTAGAATCGACAATTCTAACGCGAAAAGAGTATGCAGACTCACACAGACGACGGCAACGTGACATTCCAATGGTTTGTTGACGCGGGACGCGGTGCTTCTTGCCCGCGCTCCATTGCGCATGCGTCGAACTGTCGTCTGCTCTTTCACACTTGTCTGCTTTTTGTCGTCAGCTCGTTCAAACGACAGCGGCCCGTAAACCAAACGTTGACCCGGTAATTGAGATAAGAACTAAGTGCAGGCTTCAAAACACCTTTGAAGGTTGGTTGGGGTAAGTAGGCTAAGTGTAAACAGTAGATACAAAAAGATGTTGATCATTGTTACCAGTGGCCATCACCGACTTGTAATGCCCGATTCTACTTGCGGTTTTCAGTATCGAGGTCCACCATCTCAGCTACGGTCCACGCTTTTGCAGCCCGAACGACGTCGCGACTGAAAATAGCGAGCAGAATCTCATCGTGGGAGTCCGGCTTCAGCGCCCATTCTGCGGCGTCCACGTGAAATGAATCGCCGCACGTCACATTATTCACGCAAAGTTTTGCCTCGTTAATTTTGCTGAAGCCGCTCAAGTAGTCAGACATTGTTAGGAGGACGTTGAATCAACAATTCCAACGCGAAAAAGAGAACGGGGACTCCCACCGACGCCGACAACAACGCAATTCAATGGTTTGTTTATGGGCGACGGCGGGCTTCTTGCCCACCGTCCACCGCGCATGCGCGGTGCCGGTGGCGTCCGCTAGGGGCGCTCCGGTTTGTTTGTAAACATGAGTTGGTGTATACTGTAAACGACTTAATTTTCGCAAGGACCTGATTTTCAGGAATAGCCTACGATTCGAGAAAAATAGGTCCCGCAAACAATTCCGGTAAAATGTAAATACAGTGGAATCTATATTGAGATCCCAGCGCGTCGCAAAATTAGAACCCGCAAATTATTCCAAAACTTCAGCTTTTACCTAAGTCGCGAAACATTGAGCCCGCAACAAATAAGTCGTTTACAGTACTTCAGATCTGTCCGCCTTTTTCTTCTTGGAATATATATATTTGTTTTAAAATGTTACAGTTATGCATGGTAGAAATGTTGTATGTATGAGAGTTACATTTGTTTGAAGTGGTTCCTCGATCATGCATCGCCTTATTTACTCGCACAATGAGCACACTTTTCTTTTTGAAAAAGTCACACATATTTGCGGATTGTATTATGGGGGTAAAATTTTGAGCACTTACACATTTTCCACAAATGTCATTTTAGGTGCCCATCTGGCACGTCTCCACTGACGAGGTACATGCAACACTGGTTGTGGGCACACCACAGTAGCTGTGCTCTACAAATTACGAACCTCTATTTTTAGGGCATCTTTTGCATTCTTGTTGCCTTATAAACAGCACCTTATGAAGCTCACTCAGGACGAAGAGCGATGCTAGCATTCCTGGGTCCAACCACTTTCACTATTTCACTGTCCGAAAGTAGACCACAGACTATGGCTCGTTGCTTGACGTCAATGCGTCCGATGGACGAAACGTCTACAGGGGCTGGGCAATTCCCGCCCCCGGCCTTGTTGATTGCGCATGTCGCTTGGTTACGCTGCAACTTCCCATGCCCTGTTCAGGTTGGCTGGACCTGGCCGCTTGGCGGCTTACTTGATTGGTGGCTGGGTCAGATGCAGTTCAAGACTCGCAAAGCCATAAAATAAATATGCAATCGAAATGCGTCGGAAAAAAAAAATTCAAATATTGATGACCGTCAGAAGTGCGTTCATTATGCCAGTGTGTTAACTGTATTTGCACGAATATAAAGCGACCATGAATATAACGCGAAAGTGGGTTTTGATGCCCTCAAAAAGAAAAGCAAAAATATTAATACTATTATAACGCGATCCGAGCCCATGTAAATTTACAGCATTTGGGGGCATAGCAGAAGTGAAAAGGCAATGGAAATCAAACAAATATCAGTTTATGTTTTGACTCTACTCATCCTACTGCTCAGGTCCTTCCATTTGCAATCCACTTGGCAACCTGACAGATATGCAGCAGCACGGGGCTGCTTGTCTGGTAGTTTCTTTTTCTTCGTGAGCTCCTCGGCAGCCCACAAGCAAAGCAAGGCACTGAAGGAGAAGCACCAACTCCTAAACACCAGACCACTCTGGAGCAGAAACTAAAAAATGCTGAGGCAGAAAAAGACTGACAAACCCGATACACGATCACACTCATTCTTGTTCTGGTCTCCCACATAAACAAACACCTCGTGTTGCATGATTGCGTAAACACGGTGGGTGGTCTTGGCTTGGTTTCTGTTAACTTGTCTTGGCCTGGCTTGACTTGGCTAGAATTGGCCAGTGCCTGCATTCCCGCGTGGCGCGCTGCACTTCTGCAGCATGCTTTTCGGCGTGTGTTGTACAAACACAAAAGCGATAAAAATGCTTTTTATGTTTCCTATCCCCCCTTCACATGGCCCAATAGCTAATACCTAAATTCCCTTCCACACCCCTCCCCTTCTTTTCCCACTCGACATCCTGCATTGAGCCAAAGGGATGGCTTTCTCCAAACTCGCACGCCTCGTGGCTCGACTCAATTCCAAATATAACGCGAGGTGAGTTTTGGAGCACGTAATTTTGAAAAACAACCCACATTATATTCATGCAAATATATGCAAGTAACTGCAATATTTGCCTCTCGCCAAACTCTCAAATTTAATACCGCCCTTTCCTTGGCGTCGTGTTCATGCGTTTTATTTTCGTTGTGATCCCAATGCAGCTGCATAGATCGACCATCTGCTTCTTAACGAGTGCACATTTTCCAGCACCAGAGGCAAGCACTGCATATGCACAAAGAACAACCTTGCGAAAGATGCAACGTCAGCACACCGACGTGATGACAAAGGTGGTTGTGTCGGTCTCTATGCATTTCACAATATTTTAACATTTCCCCGCAGGAAAGGCTTTTTCAAGTAAAGGCTGGTAGCATCGTTTAAATATTACATTTTTAAGACCACGTACAACAGTTGTATAGTGGCCTTTTCTATGCTTGGAGTCGAATGTTTCGTGCTACATTGCCAAATCCAGCACATTCTCCCCGGCGCCACAACACTGCCAAGACTACTTGCAAGAGCGTGTGCAGATGAGAAGATGAAGCCATGTGCCCTTGCAGCAGTGCAGGGCTGCAGCATAGCGGAAGCTACACTGGCCTCGACAGTGCAGCACAAAACAAGAACTGCCTCGGCAAAGAATTACGAACGATTGCCGAGGCAAACGTGGGAAAAGGACAGCGCACCTGTTCTGCAAACTGGCTCATGTAGCTCTGAAGCCTGTCCTTGTTGCTCGTGGCCTCGCAGATCTCCACGAGGGAGCCAAAGTCAAAGTATTTCTCGGCGAGAGCCGCCGCCCTCTCGTACTGGCTGGCTTTCACTGCAGCAGGAGAGAGAGCGAGGCACATAAATAAGGGGAGGCGTACGTTCCCGGCTACAACAGAAGTGGCCATCAACCCCGCACACCATTTTCTTGCAACTTCTAACTTAAAGGGGCCCTGCAATCATAATTAAGCGTCTACCTTTTTTGCGGTTTCCACGTCTCTTGGGGTTCGGGCAAGCCAGCGGGCACGGAGAGAGTCACTAAATATCAGTGCGTCATATTTTAACCGGACGACGCGGAAACCTCCTCCACCGACGGGGGCGACCCGCGGTACCGAAAGCGCGCGTAATGTGACGTCTTAGGTCCTGGGCTTACTACTGGTCAGAGCCGCTAAAAGCTTCTTTTTAGTCGAAATACAAAATATAAGTGGCGCGAACCGTTTCAATTATTTATAAAAGTAGTTTCTGTTCAGTATTTGAGAACAGAAAAGAAACAAATGCAGTTTATAAAGTACGGAAACAAGAAATGATCCGTCGACATACCCGCCACCAATCGGTGGAAAAGGCGGCGCCTACTAGAAAGGAGTAGTGGGATCAGGCGCCAACACGGAAAGGTCCCGGATGTACGCGGCGGCGCTGCGGCCGTAGGGACCGAAGGACCCGGCCGGCTCTGAGCGTTCCCAAGGCCTTCGGTGAGCAGCTTTGTCTTGCGGTTTGGCCGTTTCGCAGTATGGCAGCGCGAAGTGGCTCCCATTCTGAACTGACCTTTACCCCGTGCTTGCTGTCGTTTGTGGCCAATGAAGTGTCATGCCGAATTTGTGTTTAATCGCGCACCAAATGCAATGAGAGCCGCTCTAGCTGCCCGCTACATACAGCCTATCCAGAACACGCTTTAGTGGCGCCCTCTCGCGCCGTCGACACGGAGTACGGCAGCCGTGAGCGCTCGCTCAGCTCACCACCCCTCGTCTAGTTCACGGCCACTCAAGCAACCAAGGACGTCATGAAGGAGGTTATTTTTTTATTGTTTTTGTAATTTTAATTTGCCTATAGCTTCTAAAATAAATCGAAATTCGAGAAAAGAAAAGTGTCATTAAGTTACTACGTTCAGTGCGCTCAGGTTTGGTGCAAATTAAAAATTAGTAAAAAGCCATTGCAGGGCCCTTTAACACATCCAAACAAAATTAATTTGAAGATGTATTTCGATGCACCAACCCGATTGTAATATACAGAATTGCATTTTGTGAGAAAACGCAGCCAATGTCCGTCTTCCTGGCACGGGCTGCCGCATTTTTTTTAAAAATCGCCTCATCATTTTTTTTTTTTTTTTGCAACATTGAGAATGCACAGACTGAGGTGAGAGAGCATCGTGTGAAGCTACTCATTGTATGTTGTCAACATACAGTCAACACCAACACGTGATGCGCACAAACTCACGCAGCTGGATTGTAGCGCAGGAGCTTGGCAGCTGGCCAACTAGGCCAACTCTCCTAGCTTACACTGAACTAGACTGCAAAGGATGCTCGTGAAATCTGAGTTAGCCTCAGTAAGAAAGCAATTCTGCATTAAAAGTAAAGTGATTTCTCTATTTCTCGTTCAATGAGAGAGGCCGAAGAACTTAATGACCCCTCCTTCGATACCCCGTGATGCTCGATACTCCCACAAACTTCTCCAGACTTCTTGCGATACCATTTAACAAAACCAAGTTTTCACAAAAAGAAAAAAAAAAACTCCCATTTTGTTTTGCAAAAGTTTTAAGAATGCAATGATCCACAATGGGCAAAACAAGGGAAATTTGAGGAAGTCCCAAGATTCGGCCTATTTGCTGGTGGCTATAAGGAAAAGAAAAAGACACCCTTTTCCTCCCCTCCAATTAGATGTATGCCACTAGCTTGGTCATGCTGACAAAGGCTGGGCAGCACAGAATGTTTTGGGAATGAGCTGCAGCGCACGCTTTGCACGTGTTTGTCTTGAGGTCACACACGACTGTGACGTCAGACGCCATCATGGTGTCACGTGACATCACAGTCTATTGCGACGGTTCTTTGCAAAAGCCTTCTCTTAGGCCGATAAAACCCAAACTGTGGCAAGAGTGGCGACAGCACTAACCCAGGGAACCAATGAGGCGGCCCCGATCTTGCTGAAACTTGAGCTCGAGTCTTTCGTAGGCCATGAAGTCGTGGCCCAAGGAGTCCAGATGGACCTTGTAGCCAGCGAGGACGAGATCTGTCAGGTCCGTCAACTGCTGGAACACCTGACCTCGGGAGGGTGCGTCTCCCGCCAAAGGAACTGCATTCGTCACTGTCAGTGCGTGCTGCAACCAAAAGACGAGCGGCAGGCTCTACTTGCTCCAAAATGACAGCAGACACTTTTCTCTTCTATGGTCGGCAACAGGTTAAGAGTGCGTGTCAAGCTTCTCCCACAAGACCCTCCACCCTAACAGAGGGAATGCTGGAGAGGAGGCAAGTCCCTCCTTAACTCCTCTCCAGCATTCACTCTGCTAGAAGAGAAAGTGTGGAGGGTTTTGTGGGAGGAGCTTGTCCCACACTCTTAACCTGCCGCCGACCAGAAGCTTCCTACAATTTTTTGTGCAGTTCTCAGTAAGGTTTGTCAGAAAAGAAAGCTGCAGGACTGCCCAGCCAGTCAGTGAATACCAGATACAAAATCACTGTCTCCCTTTGTGTTGTCGGGCGTTGCAACAAGGAGAAGCGTGTTACGAAAAGCATACTCGTGGAAAGTCCTTTCTTTTGGGACTGACATGAAGACAAGTATATATTTTGGCAAGGGCTTTTCAACACTGCAGAAAACACTGCTGATAATTTCAAGAGCTAAACATCTTTACTGCATAGGAAAGGCTCGAAATTATATGGCAGTTTCAACACCAATTAAATGTAGGAAGTATGACTTCCTTGCGAGACAAAACGCTTTGCTATGTCGAAGTAATTCAAAGATTTATGACGCCAGACAATATTAAAAATATCTTTTTATGAGCTCGAAAACTAGAGCTCTAAAATATTTACTTTTAGGCAGGTCAATGCAAGTCTAAGACATGCAAGATATTGATCGACATCTTATTTCTTGTAAAATCCAATAAAGTGAGGGTCTCCAAGCTATATCGCAAACAACGATACATTTTGGAGATCTGCATTTCACAAATTTGCCAAAATGCCACGCTTCGGAATACTTCCTGGGATCAAAATTTCACAAATTAGGACGTGACGGTCATTCAATGCCACGCACGAGCAATGTTGCACAAATGAAGATTCAGGAGCGTCTTGCATGTTAGCCAAATTCAGTCACCACAAAGTATCAGTTGCTTAGAAAAAATACAGCGTCAACAGGTAAATAAGCAAATCGACCGCACGAGCATAACATCCTTGTCACAAAGAGGAGGCCAAACAATTTGCACGGCCTCCCAGTCCTGACGTGGGGCCCCCCCGCACCTGCTTGCAGAGCACGTCCCGTAGGGCGGAGGTCCAGGGGCAGTGCTCAAGTGACAGCTCCCGGTCGGACTCGTAGAACTGCTGCTCCTTCTCCCTGAACAGGCACGCCTCCTGCAGCACTTTCTGCCCCGGCGGACGAAAGAGAATGGGACAAGAAAACACATATAGACACCTGCACCAATGCCTAAAGTAATTGTGTTTATGCTTATGCGGCAGGAAGTTAGCCAGCCCTAATGGGCGTCCGGTGTCTCTGCTGTGGATGAGAGATTTCGCTAGGGCAGTACCTCTGCTAGCCTGGTGTCTTTGACGTGCACAGAGCAGTGGCGATACATGACCGCAAAGGCGGTACGACGCCGATCTAGATCGAAACAGGCAGGGGTGGGGATTGGGCTTGGGATCTCTGGGCTCTCCAGCGTGTGCTTTTGCACCACGTGCATCGAGTTGCGGTGCGCTAGCGCACTAGGCAACCAATCTCTCCCCACCCGCAAATGCCCGACGAGCCAAAGGCGATGCGCACTCGGCACAACAAACCACGGGGTGTCACGTTTGCGAGAAAATATTTACTTTTTCAGAAGTATGTCGGGGGAAAGAGAATGAATTGGCGGAAATGGGAACCCGGTCGACTGAAAAAGCAAAAAAAGAATCGTAGCAACCACATCAGTCGAAGCCTTAGGAAATCAACTCCCGCTTTCAGTTGTCCCACATGTCCAGTATGTTTTGTTCATTATTTCTCTTTAGCTTACACTTCAAAAATCAGATGGTTACCGCGGGCTAAAAAAAATTATACAAGTTTGGTCGTGCTGACAACGACTGGTAAGCACAGAATGTGTGATTGGCCTTCCAGGGAAGAAGAGATGGGCATCTGTGCACGTTGGCGCGCCATGCGCATGACTTCGCCTTTGAATGCTCAGGCCCCTGACCCTGAACAACTCAGTAGGCAAAGCATTTGGCCCTCCTGGGGTACTTAGTCTTTTTACATGGTTTTCTATCGGTGTACTGCTTTTCGACGCCATTACAGCCAAACGTTACAGAACTCCTTGTAAGTCGGCTGATAACACACATTTTGTGTGAACTGCTTGTTTGGTGAAGAAATGTGTTTACGTTTTACTTCACTCTGCCAAAAAGTAGTGCTGGTCGTCGTCTAAAGGAAGGAGCGTGAATCCCACATCGGGTAGTGACTCGGCTAGATGTAGTGAACACGGCTAAAAGTGCGTGTCGCCGGCTTTGGTTTCATTAAAACGAAATAGAGTACAGGTTCAGCTAAAGGGATACCTATCTTGCTTCAATTACTGAAATTCAACGAGCTACTAAATGTCCCTTTTCCAAATGCGACACCAGAACATTGTATTAAGGTTGTTCCAACCTAAGTGCGCCTGCTGCCAAGATTTATGGAATGGCCCTGGTCTTGAACATTTTTCTGTCATTTCTGACCTACCGTAAAGTTCCGAGAGAACGCCCACCCAAAACGAAGAGACAAATGGTGAAAAACATGGGGTGGGCTATCTTTGGGGATGCCACAGCAAAAATTTATCAAAAATTAATGAAAAACACCCTGGCACCGGTTGCAAACCACGTGATGCGGAAACTGATATCGCAGATCGCGGACACCGCAAATTCACGTTTCACAATGCGATAAACACGTGGGAATTCGCTACGAACTCCTGTGTCATGGCAAAGGATACCGCAGGTTGTGGACGCAGCAGATTCGTGTTTCACGGTGCGAAGGACCCGCGGAAACCCACTGAGAACTCGCATCTCATGGGAACGAATACTGCAAATCGCGGAAGCAGCAGCTTCAAGTTTTATGGTGCAATAAACATGCAGGAACCCGCTACAAATTTGCCTGCCACAGGAACTGATATTACGGTGCAGATCGCAGACGCAAACGCAGCAGAATTGTGGCTTACGATGTAATATACACGCAGGACCAACTCGCGTGGAATCGAGATTGCGCACACAGATCGTGGACAAAGACGCGGGAATCCACTATAAACTTTATGTCAAGGGAACAGATACCGCAAATTGCAGACGCAGCAGATTCGCATTTCATGGTGTAACATACACACGGGAACAACTCGCATGTTACGGGAGCTGATATCGCAAGCGCAGATCGCAGACAAAAATGTGGGACCCCGTTATGAACTCGCTTGTCAGACGTGCTGGTACAGCAAATAGTGCGGTTGATGTGAATCCCGTCAGACGTCACGCGACGTCCAACGGGATTCAGGGGGTGGGCAATGTTTTGGAATTTTTATGGTACAGATATTTAGCCTGAAAAATGGGATGTCCAATGTCTAGGGGCTGGGCATTCTCTTGGAACTTTACGGTAGTTTATTTCAAATATTCACATCAACTATAAGTGTTTGTGATAAGCACAAACATAAGCTCTTTGTTTTTATCTCTATTATAGCTTTCAAGAAAACCTCAACTTTATCATACTATGTTAATGCATAACTTATTTAGAACACCCCAATAAAAAAAATATGGGAAAAAGCCAAAGCATCGTTGAAGCTAGAAAGCTCGTGCTGAAATTCGAACAAATGAAGCTCTTCCCTGTTGTTCTCACTTCATCAGCGATCGTGTGTAAAGCCAAGCTATGCTATGGGGAGAAGTCAAGAGATGCTAATATAACCACCTACGAGAAAAGAAAGTGCCTCACCACAAGGACTGCGTTGACGAGCGTGATGAGCTCGAAGGCTTCCTTGGGAGAGAGTCCCTTCTGCAGCGCTTCCTCTTCTTCCTCCACCAGCGCAGGAAAGACGGCGTCAATCTCGGACACCTTCAATTTGGAGAACACCACCTTCTTTCACTTTGCCGTCGATCCACCGGACGACGTTTCAAAATTAAACGTGCAGACGCCGCTTACGAGCTGCCAGTGCACCGAGTCCTAGAAGACTACCATACATTGTGCCGTACAACTCAAGAAAATGACAAAATACAGACTTGAGCTTCTCCCACATGTCTATAAGTGGCACCGTCGTATGTAAGTACACGCCTCCCTATAAACAGCCGTTCCCACAAAAGGTATAGAAGTTGCATCTTTGTATACATCGCAAAAGGTTAGGGAGCACTGCGAAGAAAAGCGCATGGGGTTGCTGCATTCGCGGACCTGTGCTACGAAGCTTCGGACCGTCTTCGAACAGCCAGCAGAGCAGGCCATCGGTGGCTTTTCTGCCGTTCCTCCTTTATTGTAAACGTCGATAGGGTCTACATCTTGCACAGTTAATGGCACTGGTGAATGTCCTTCCGTAGGGATTTCCAGACCGTCGAGCACACAATTAGCTACGTAGAGGCATACAGTCGAGCCCGGTTATATCACAAACGGGTATTTAGATTATTGTTTATATCAAACAGTCCAAACATTCCCTTGAAAATCACATATAATAGTATAGGAGCGTTGTTTTCTGTATCGAACTCCCATGGCGGGGACACTCTATAAGTGAACAAAGCACGGCCGCCGTCGCATCTCCGCGGTCAGATTGCTTGGGCGGCAAGCACATAGGTCGCATTGCAGAGCTGGCAGACCGCCAAGCCAGCATAGCGCGCAAAGAATAATGGAAATACACAACAAAAAAGCAGTTGCAAAAAAAAAAAAAGCAACTGCAAAAAAAATTAACAGAACCCATCCTTTGGGAATGATTATCTACGTTAATGCGAATAGCATCAAACGGTGCGGAGTTATGCGCGTTCGTCAGGTGGCCGGCACACTCTAGATACGCCAGCCCACTCTTGAGGCGATTCTAAATTTGTTGACACTTTCACAGCCCTGCGCACGATCTCCGCAGCCCAGCACGTGCGTTTGTGTCACTTAGGAAGGCGAGCAAAGCACGCGCCATACGCACAAACACTCAAAATGGTACCGACCAGACTTTCTGGCGTCTCAGCTAGTCTCAACCAACGGTACTCTAAACGGTTGTTTATATCTTTACCATAGGACGCGCTTTACAGCGCTGTCACAGCTACCGGTGCGCGCGCGTTCCATGCACGAGGGCTCATTCCGCTCTCGTGAGGCTGAGCACGGCCGCTACATCACCCTCTCCCGGCGCGGGAGAGGGTGAGCTAGCGGCCGTGCTCAGCCTCACGAGAGCGGAATGAGCCCTCGTGCATGGACACGCGCGCTGCACCGCTGCTGTGACAGCGCTGTAAACGCGTCCTATGGTAAAGATATAAACAACCGTTTAGAGTGCGTTGAATGACTGCCTTCATAGCTCTGTGGTTAGCGCGTCTGCCTGCTGATCAAAGGGTCAACGGTTCGAATCCCAGCCGGCGCCGGTCTTTTTAATGCGAATAGCATTCTTTGGATACTTCATGCACTTTTCGTCTATGTATCTATCTATCTATCTATCTATATATCTATCTGGCTATCTAACCTCTTACGCCGCGGGTCGATAAATAAATAAAAAAGACCGGCGCCGGCGGGATTCGAACCGTTGACCCTTTGATCAGCAGGCAGACGCGCTAACCACAGAGCTATGAAGGCAGTCATTCAAGGCACTCACTAAACACCTGTTTATATCTTTACCATCGCGCGCGTTCCATGCACGAGGGCTCATTCCGCTCTCGTGAGGCTTAGCACTGCCCCTAGCTCACCCTCTCCCGCGCTCGGGAGAGGGTGATGTAGCGGCCGTGCTCACCCTCACGAGAGCGGAATGAGCCCTCGTGCATGGAACGCGCGCTGCACCGGTAGCTGTGACAGCGCTGTAAGGCGCGTCCTATGGTAAAGATATAAACAACCGTTTAGAGTACCGTTGGTTGAGACTAGCTGAGACGCCAGAAAGTCTGGTCGGTACCATTTTGAGTGTTTGTGCGTATGGCGCGTGCTTTGCTCGCCTTCCTAAGTGACACAAACGCACGTGCTGGGCTGCGGAGATCGTGCGCAGGGCTGTGAAAGTGTCAACAAATTTAGAATCGCCTCAAGAGTGGGCTGGCGTATCTAGAGTGTGCCGGCCACCTGACGAACGCGCATAACTCCGCACCGTTTGATGCTATTCGCATTAACGTAGATAATCATTCCCAAAGGATGGGTTCTGCTGATTTTTTATTTATTTATCGACCCGCGGCGTAAGAGGTTAGATAGCGCAGATAGATACACATAGACGAAAAGTGCGTGAAGTAGCCAAAGAATGCTATTCGCATTAAAAAAAAAGTTGAGGATGGCAAAAGCAAGAGGGAATGGCGCGCGCGCGTAGGGAGGGCAGAGGGTGTTCCCTGTTGGAACGGTAGCGTGTGCTCTTTCCCCAAACAGCGCTATTACTGTGCAACTCCTTAACCCCAAAATAAAAAAATAAAAAAATGTCTTTGTTAAGTTGAGTTCGTTGACAACAACGGTTGAGCAATCGCACTTTGAGCACCTTATCTTTGTTTACCTTTTTCTTTCGCCAACTTTGCTTTGCCCGTTTTGTTTTCTTTTTTGCCTTTCTTTTTCGTGCCTGAATTTAGTGAGGTTTCTTTTTTGTTGCTTGCTTAACTTTATTCTAAGGATAGAGTTTTTTTTTCAAGCAGCTCGCTTTTTCCGTTTTTTATTTTTTTTCCAATTATTTTTGTGTTTTGTTGTTGGCGCTGCGTGGAGGCCGTGGCCAGGCGTAAATGATTGCAAACACCGTCGTGTAAATGCAGCCGTGTTTGTGATCTTCACCGACTAAGCTCTACTGTATTTAGCGGCTCTTAGAGGCTCTATTTGGTAAGGTCCCATTTGTCGCGGCCTTCAGTATTGTAAAGACGCGCAGAAATTTCGACTGGAGCTGAAGTTAACATATTTTTGTATATCAAATTATCGATAGATTCAACTATTTTACGATCCCCTTTGAATTCGATATATCTGCGTTTGACTGCAATCCAGTGCAGATAAAAGAAAAACATGGCAATGTGTTGCTGTCGTTGCCGTTTACAACTGCAGGGGACCGCTACTGAACCCAAGCTCCGAGCAACTCCTGCGGGTCGAATGACGTGGAGACGCATACATAGCAATGTTGGACATGGATATGTTTTCGAATGTCACGGTGGCAAACCTTTACTCCAGCTTGAGGTCGAGAGGTGCGGCCGTGAAAAGCGCAGACCCGGCCGTGGGGAAGCGCAAACACGACGTGGGGAAGCGCGGACGCGGCGTGAAAAAGCACAGATGCGGCCAAGACGCCGTGAGTGCATTAGAAGAGGTCTGAGAGGTCAGCACTTCACCACAGATGTTGTCGTTGGTATAGCTGCCAAGGCAAATCGGCGAGCCGCCTTTAGGTGTTGCACGCTCCCTATACGTAGAAAAATGCGGTACTCACAAACGTTGAAGGATAACAGAGTTGTAGGTTTTGTTTTTATGCACGCAGATTATTCTAAGGGTGAGTTGCACAGTCACAAAGGCAGCATCCACGTAAGGCACTCCAATGGGTGCAGTGGTTTCCATTTTCCTATTGTCCCTCATCTCTTTCACCCCACCTTCATTTCGACATGCGTCCCCGATTCGCCCAAGTTCATACTTTTCCACAGCGCAGTGTGTCCCACCTGTTGGTAGAAGTGGTCGACGGCCGTGAGGCTCCCAGACGGCGACGCCTGCCGCCCCTGGATCACCCGCCTGATGCTGTCGTCAACCACGCCGCCATACCTGGACAAAGATCCAAACACCAGACAATGTGGCAAAGCGTTTCACAAAAGTTCCGCTACTATTAACTTGTGGCGCCATCTCCTGATAGGCGAAATGAGCAGACAACAATAGTGCATCGTCCGCTCGTTGTGCCCGTCAAGAGATGGCGCCACAAGTTGATGGCGTGACGTAAAATCTGGCAAGCTTTTTGCTCTCATTTTTAACAGGGAGAAAACTGTATCTTGAATTTTTGCGCGGTAAGACTGACCTACTCGGCGCTCATTCGGTGAAAGTTTGAGCTTTCCACGTGCAGGTGCAGAGTTTCCCGGCTCGTTTTACGGCAGAAGGTCCGCTTTGGACGTCCTATACATGCGGATCAGAAATGTTCCAGTGCCACCCAATAAATAGCACCAGCTTGTTCTCTCGTTGTACAGGTCACAGGCAGATGAAGTGTAGTTGATCGCACCGAAGCGCGAATGAGTGAACCAGCCTTAAAACTATGTGTGCAGCACTGACGCTCGGCACGCATTGCATACTTTGGTTCACCTCAGCGTCATGCTCATGGCTCAGTTAAGTATAGACTAAAAAAAATCGACCGCATCTCCACGTGGTGAATGATGTTGGTTGGGGCGAAGCTCTGGTGGTGCTTGTCTGCGTAGACGCTGAGCCGCAGCATGCCGAGCCTTTCGTTCGTTTTCATCTATGTCAGAAAGAGAATGTGTGGTATGGAACGTGGTTATATACGCATTTGAGCATTTGACCGCAGCGCCCTCTCGTCTATACACGAACTCATCTCTGTTACGTCACGGCGCGGTGGTGGCGCGTCGGTCGCACTTCCGGTCTGGGGCTGTGGGCGGAAGGCCCCATATGAGGCGTGTATTCCTGCGTTGTTTTGAAAGGAACCTGACGAAAACATGCCTTTTCGTCAAACCGCCGCGACTGGGGCTGTACTAAAAGAGTCGAGAAAGGTTTGAAGATCAGTTTTCATGTTCTCGGTTCGTCCGAGACCGTGGATATGTGCTGTAAAAATGGTAAACCAGACGCCGCCGGACCACAATTGCTTGGGGGGAAGCACTTTGGGTTGAATTCACGGATACTTGTGGTCATCAGAGTTATTTGTTTTGTTCCAACATAAACGCCGGAAAACCGTCAAGTTGTACGGCCCACCTGCGGACTACGTTCAGTGCGTCTTGAAGTTCGAACGGCCGTCTGATCGTTCGAACTGTCGTCTGCTCTTTCAAACACTTCTGCTTGTCGTCTGCTC
Organism: Ixodes ricinus; assembly: GCA_037355805.1. Taxonomy (NCBI): domain Eukaryota; kingdom Metazoa; phylum Arthropoda; class Arachnida; order Ixodida; family Ixodidae; genus Ixodes; species Ixodes ricinus. The sequence goes on from JAZHYW010011672.1 coordinate 49,412, forward strand.
TTTTAGACGACACCGGCCCGTAGACGAAATGTTGGCCCGGTACTTGCGATAAGAAGTAAGTGCAGGCCTCAAAGACTTAAGTTTGAAGGTTGGTAAGCAGGCTCCACGTAAACAGTAGATACAAGGAGATGTTGATTATTGTTACCAGCGGCCATCACCGACTTGTTATGCCTGATTCACTTCGTCCGATTCTGCTTGCGATTTTCAGTATTGACGTCGACCATCTCAGCTACGGTTCACGCTTTTGCAGCCCGAGCGACTTCGCGACTGAAAATTGCGAGCAAAATCTCATCATGTGAGTCAGGCTTTAGCGTACATTCTGCGGCGTCCACGCGGAATGAATCGCCGCATGTCAGATTATTCACGCGAAGTTTTGCGGTGTAACGAGCCTCGTTAATTTCGCTGACGCCGCTCATGTAGTCAGACATTGCCAGGAAGACGTAGAATCAACAATTCGAAAGCAATAAAGGGCAGGGGGACTCACACCAACGCCGACAACATCGCATTTCAATGGTTTGTTTATGGGCGACGGCGAGCTTGTTGCCCACACCCCCACCGCGCATGCGCGGCGCCGGTGGCGTCCGCTAGGGGCGCTGCGGGCGCTCCGGTTTGTTTGTAAACATGAGTTGGTGTATAAACGTTGAGCCAATGCATGCAAAGTTTAACGCGATTATATACGCATTTGACCGCAGCGCCCTCTCCTGTATAGACGTTGAGCGGCTACATGCAACGTTTCATCCATGACAGAAACCCCAGGTCTTGAGTTACTACCACATCTCAGAGCCCCCTACTCGTCCTGTCGCTGCGCAAACAGATTTCAACTTTTTTTTTCATCATTTTTTTCATCTTTTTTTTTTTCTCTACACAAGCACGTGAGCTTACAAGCTCGCAATTTTTTTATCATTTTTTTTTTTTCCTACACGAGCACGTGAGCATGTGCTCACGTGCTCGTGATTTCACGAGCAGAAGCACGAGCACCCGACGCCGGCCTACGGCGGACGGACATACGGACATGGCTAGCCCCTAAGGAGCTTCGCCCCTAAAACTTTCAGCATGCATGGACGCCTCTGGAGCTCATAGCTAAGCGTCTTCTGCAATGTCAAATGTATCGGGCAGGGCTAGCCTTAAGACGCAAGCAGAGTCAACGTCGCCCGTTAGAATAGAGGAATACAGAGGGAAAAACTCACTGAACTTGCAGAGCATGCAGGTGTATGGCAGCCACCAGCTTCTCAGCATGCTCCTGCAGCAGCAGGTTCGTGGCAAGCGGGGAACCCCTCACAGTCACCGCATAGAGCTGGAGGACGCATTCAAACAGTCAAACTCCATGGTAACAAAGACACTCAACTTCCCTCAAAATATTTTCTTTAAAAATCCTGAATAAAGCATGTATGTCAAAAGTTTTCCAAGAAAAAAAAATTGTAGAGCTCTTCCACTTCACGTCAAGATAGAGGACCAGCGAAGCTGATATCTTTACAACGTCTAGGACAATGTCTAGGATGACCTCAACGAGGAATTCTAGGACAACCTTGAAGACGACGCATAGAGGACGATGTCTAGGACAACCTCAAGGACAACTTCTAGGACACCTGGAGGAAGACACCTAGAGGACGACGTCTAGGACGACCTCAAGGACGACTTCTAAAACTACTTTGAGGATGACCTCGAGGACAACCTCAAGGACGACTTCGAGGACGATGCCTAGAGAACGACGCCTAGGACGACCTCAAGGAGAACGCCTAGAGGATGACGTCTAGGACGACCTCAGGGACGCACCTCGAGGACGACGCCTACAAGATGACCTCTCTGACAACCTCAAGGACGACCTCAAGGACGCCACCTAGGACGACCGCCGGACGACCTCAAGGACGACTTCTAGGACGACCTTGAGGACGATGCCTAGAGATGATAACAAGAGATCAGGACTTCACTACAGAAACAAATGACCGCATCTCCACGTGGTGAATGATGTTGATTGGGGCGAAGCTCGGGTGGTGCCGATGATACTGATTTTGGTCATAGGTATTGCTGCTTGCTGTCGGCGTTGACGCTTTGCCGCCGCTTCCCGAGCTCTCAACTCCGGGTCCGCTTGGCGTTTTTGACGCTGTGCAGCAGCTTCTCGTGCCCTGGTCTCCGGAGCAGCTTGCTGTCTACGTAGACGCTGAGGCGCTGCATGCCGAGCTTTTCGGTCCTTTTCATTCATGGCAGTAGGAGAATATATGGTTTTCTTCTTTTTCTTTTTTTAAGGGGTGACACCACCTTCAAGTGTCGACTTTTAAACCAGTTGCTCAATATTGATGAAATTTGGAGGGTCTCTTCATCTCGTTGCCTAAATGCACTCTGTGAAATTTCGTCTCTGTAGGACTATTTTCCGATAAGCTACGGGGGGAGGTACACAGCTATTGACGCAAGCTGCCTCACTTGGCAAGGAAATCTATCGTATAAAATTGCTGGAGAATATTGAGCATTTCTAAGCTTCAGCCTTAACTAGAACATATGGCGGGGGGGGGGGGCTATCTATATTTTACCTTAAAATCAGTGTTTTTTCTATGCAAAATGTCAATTTGAAAAGCATTCCACATAACGGGGCATTTTCTCCTCATCAAAACTCTACTTTTTGGCAATAAGAACTTTATTTAAATAGAAAAATAAATATCTAGCCCCCTTCCTCATTAAATTTCAGTTGAGAAACATCCACAGCAAAGAATGCATTCAGCGCAGTGGCGTCACAAGGGGGGGCGGGGGGGCGGACCGCCCCGGGTGCAGGGCTCAGGGGTGTCGCGGCGGGCCACGACGAGCGGGGGGGGGGGGGGGGTCGCGGCGGGCGCGCCAGGGCGGGGAGGGGGGTCGCGGCGGCCGACGCGAGAGTGGGGGAGGGGGGGAGGGGGTCGCGGCGGGCTACCGCCTTGGGTGCCGCTGACCCTCGTGACGCCACTGATTCAGCGATTCATTGAAATGATAGATTTCCTAAAACGAAAGTTGCTGCAAAAAAGTGAAACTGTGAAAAACCTGTTTAAAGTTTCCACACCACTACATTTGCTTTTTTACTGGTGGTGGTGGCAACTAAAAGGCACCAAGAGCATAGGTGGTGCCTTCTGCTTACACCCAATCTCCAGCACAGCTTTGCTGCGTGAGTCCAAGCTTAAAGGGAAGCTGAAACAGTTCTTGAAAAACGAGTTAGAGGTGAATTCTGGCTGTATTTTTATCCCGTGAATCTGAATATCGCATTCGTTTTCCTGAAGATGCAACTAAAAGCGAGAAAACGCGAAAAATCTCCGACCTGTTGTTACGTCATAAAAGGACCTTTCAGGCCGCCAAGCTGCGTGTCACTCGTGTGGGCAGCGCGTGCAATGGCAAGCTTGCCAGTTGTATATTACTCCCCGCAATGACGGCAGTCGTGATGTCTCTTTCTGACCTTCTTGAAAATAGCAAGAGTGCGCGTGCATAGCTTTGGCAGGCGCTGAAGATGCGCGAGAGCAAGAGATTCCGAAAAGTCCTTTTGTAGACGTCACGCTCCGGGAAGGAGGGGCTTTGGCGGTACTTTAAAAATTAATTTCTGAAGGCTCCGTGCGCTAAATTGAAAAATAATCTCGATATTCCTGATCCTGGAGGTAAATTGAAGGCCATTGAAGTGTTTTCTCTCAAATACAGAACCGCTTCAGTTTCCCTTTAAAACGCTCACTTTGAGTGTCATTTTGTTGTCGGCATCTGGACATTGATGGTGAAATGAGTGAGGAATTGGGTATGCTTGCAATACACGAACCAACATCAGCAAGTATGGGCGGGGCAAGCATCATCGAAATACAAAGCAGACAAACCCACGTGACTTTTTTATAAATGAATGATGGTTTTAGTCAGTTTTGTGTTGAATCAGGGTGGGCTTTTTGATTCTTGGCCATATGCATAGCCTCTTCTACATGAAAGCTGAACTTCTATGGTGTTCTTGCCCGAATACAGTTTACTCTCGAGCAAAGATATTTAATGTACTGAAATTGTGAAGAAATGCTCTTTCTAACGAGAGTATGATCATCATTCTAGGAGCATACCGGTGCAAAGCTACAGCAGTTTGAAAATAGGAAACAGAAGTTTCACAGTTCAAAAATATGTGACTTTGCATCGTTGGCTGACCGAAAATGTTTTATTTTTCTGTAAATACTTCAGATATAGCAATAAAAATTTGCAGGAGCATACACTATTAGTTGTGGAACCACAATACACAAAAATAGGAAAAGTTTTTTTCTCAAAAATTGCAATTTCAAGGTGGTGTCCCTCCTTAAGCAGACAGATGGGATGGCATCCTCAGAACCCCCTACTCTTTTTTTTTTCTTCTTTTTCTTTTTTTCATGACTTTGTTTCATCTTTTTTTTTCCAATTCTTTTTTTTCCCTACACGAGCACGTGAGCATGTGCTCACGTGCTCGTGAGCACACTATCTCACGAGCAGAAGCACGAGCACCCGACGCCGGCCTACGGCGGACGGCGGACGGACATACGGACATGGCTAGCCCCTAAGGAGCTTCGCCCCTAAAATCTTGTTGATACGTTCCCGGTTGATACATTTTCCCCGGCTTTTACGTTCACGAGCGCCGGTCCGTTTAACTCCTATAGAAATGCATGTACAGTCAAACCTCGATGTAACGAACTTCTATGTAACGAAACCCTCGATGTAACGAAGTGCATACCTTTTTCTAACCGCAAGTGTATGCACGCCATGTATTTTTGTACCTCTATGTAACGAAGTCCCGCTTGCCGAAATTTCGATGTAACAGAGTTTCATGGACAATTCGGCACAAACTTTTGGGTCCCAAAGGAGATTTTGAAAAGCACACGTGCTGAAACGGGCCACCGATAAAGCTCAAAGGGTGGAACAGGCCGAGTCTGGCGAGTCTGGCGTACAGAACGGCCACTAGAGGACACTAGAGCCGCCGCCGTTTCGTCCGTCGGCTGCATTTGCGCTGCGTAGTTCGTTTCGAGGCCTAACTCAAAGCGTGCGTTTCTCGTTGTCCTGGGTGATGGAGCCTTCAAGGCGATGAAGCCGTCCCTGACAACGTCGACCTCGACGACAATTTCTATACGTCGACTCTGCTGTCATTGCGACGGAGCAGGTGACCGACGAGGCGATAGCTAGCTATGTTCGTTTCAACAGCGAGCCTGATGAGCAAGACACCTGCGATGTGCCCAGTAACCGTGAAGTAGTGGACGTGATCGATGTCTTGAGGGCGGTTCACGAGACACACAGCAAGACGAAGACGCGATGCAGGCCATCTGGCTATGCTAACGTAGTGTGATGCGAATAATAATGTCAAGAGTGGCCCAGGAAAAGACGACGAACTACTTTCAACCGAAATAAAGGTGTCCTCGGTGAGTTTTGCGCACCTGAGAAACATTTGTGGAAACTTTCTTTAACGTTTTCTCCGAATTTCTATGTAGCGAAATTCGATGTAACGAAGTAAATTCGAATTTTACCAACTTCGTTACATCGAGGTTTAACTGTACTAATTTCCCGTCTGTTATGTTTGATTTCCCGGTTGTTACGTCCAAAATCTGTCCCTCAGGGCTCCCGAATCCGTGCTCCTGGGGCGCGATGGATTTTCGGTCTTCTGTTGGCAACGCATGCCTCTCGCCTCTATGCTGGATTCTTCAAATTATCTAGTCGAATCCAAATCCAAATCTGTTCGAATACATCGCGGCTAGCGAGCGAGTGATGGCACGATCGGAGTCCGTTTAGGATAGCTCAATTAGCTCAAAGATTTCAAAGTTTTAACGCACTAGTCTCTAGCGCGTGTTTTAGTTCCTGGATCTAAACGGGTCCTGTTTCTGTCGGACATTTTGATAAAAGTGATGGCAACGCGGCGGGCTCTGTGTGACGCCCGTTTCGACTTCGGGAGCGGAGCAAGAGCTGAGAAAAACTTGGTCGCTGCTCGACATGAATGAGTGCAGTTGTCAAAAATTGTGCTGGAAACGATTTCTAGCAAAATATAGGTACCGTTTTATATCTCTATTAGCCTAGCGCAACATTCGTGGTTCTATTTTCCCCACTGAGCAATACAAAAAGTTGCCCCTCGAGGTAGCAATCGTGGTCGCGCTTTAGTCGGGTAGATACAGTATAGGTTGACTGCTAGTTCTAAACAACTGTGCCGAAAAAAAATGTCCAGCTATATGGTAACTAACATGGTAGTTCTCCGAACCCCAAAAGTCATTCTGGAGTAAATCCCAGTGTGAGGGTTGCTTCCCGTCACATCTGTAGCCCCACCAACAGCGTTATCGGTTGTTACGTTTTCCCAAGTGATGCATTTTTTTTGTAGCGGTCCCTGAAAAACATATTAACGAGGTTCTACAGTGTCTAATAATGCCAAGAAAGGCTGACTCATGCTGGTTGCCCCTCTTTTTATTTTTATTTATTCATACTTGCCACGACCAATGGAGAGTTTTCTGTCAACACTCGCGGACACATTTTTTCCCAGATCCTAGAGCAGGGGTGGCCAGGCTGGCCCGGCCTAAGAGCCGCAAACAAAACCACGAAACTTCCAAGAGCCGCAAAGGGGGGGGGAAGGGCAAACTTTTGTTCAGAGCAATAAACGAAACTCAAACTACTTTCAATCTATCCGAGTCAAAAGCAGTCCAACTGTGCGTAAGGTAGCAGTAGCACAAGACTACCAAACCGCAACCTCTCTTTCGATTCAAAACGCGTTCCATTTCTCTTTTTGGGGAAGTGCTCGTGTGAACGGGAGGGAGGCGGGGGAGGGGGTTGGTGAGGGAGCCGCGAGCCGCACTTTGACACGCAAAAGAGCCGCATGCGGCTCGCGAGCCACAGCCTGGCCACCCCTGTCCTAGGGGCATAACAGCTTCGCTGAAAAAAATATTCTTTTAGCCTAATAATTAAGGATTGACTCATTTAGAGTATTGAGATGTGCTTTTGTTTCCAAGTGGCATGCTGAAAGAGAAGTACATTTCGAAATCACCCCTCACTCAAGAATGAGTCTTGCGACATAGATATTACGCAAAGTGGACTTTCTTTGGACTGCCTTTCTATTTCAAGTTGATGTGCCGAAATATCATAATTGATATTTTGAAAACGTGCCTCTGCGGCACAAATTGTTGTGTTTTTCAAGGATTTTTTTTTTTTTTGGAGGAAGTTATTTTTGTGGCGTACATGCTTATTTACACATTTGTGGTGAGAAAAGTAAGTAGGGTGTGCGAATACCGAATAGTAGTTTTCGAATCGATACGAATCGAATCAAGAAAAAAAGCCGAATATCGAATCGAATATTGAATAGTGATTTTATTTGTAGGAATTTTTCAAAGTGTGCTGCAAATGAGATTATTATATGTGCAGAGTATGTGCCTTGTGCAGAATATGTATCTTGTGCGGAACAAAAGCTAAAATGTAAAACAGTTCTGGTGAAAAAAAAAGCAGTTGCTGTTGGACGTTGGGCACTAAAGATCTAATTTTATGGCGCAAACAATCTAGTCTACCCTAAACGTCACAAAAAAGCCAAAGTTACAGCCACGCGTGCCTTTTTTTTTTTTCTCTGTTAAAAACACAACCTAACACCGCTTTTTTTTTTTTAATATTTGTATATCTCAGAAAAGGGGCATTTTGCGATATTTGGTCTCCATTTTAAGAGGAAAAAAAGGCGCCCGGGATTTTATTTCACATAAATAAACAGATAGGTGTCAAATCTGAGTAAACGGGCTTAAGCAATATAATCCGAAGTAAGAAAATAAAACGTGGTTAGGTGGCGCAAGTCACCACCCAAGTGCCGCTATCATTCATTTTTCTGTCTATCGATTCTGCTTTAAAGTGCCTAGAATTAAAAGAGGGAGCAAGCGAAACTGAAACCACGGAGACGGCTCCTGCGCAGGTTGGTCTTTAGCGCGCGTGTGTTGTATTAGTCGCGTACAAAGAAGGCGAGCGCGAGCAAACGACGCCTGCCCGATCGACGCGTGTCGCCTTTTCGTCACCTTCTCGCAGTTCGTAATTCAAACGCGGCTATCGAACGGTTGGAAACCCTCTCAAATCAAATCTTCGAAAAGAACGACGTTGTTGATTGGAGTAAAACTATCGCATCCCGAGTGCATTTCGGACGAGACGCTATACGCACTCCGCTAAACACGTATAAAACGAATGGTCACACCGAGTTTTTTCAGCGATGGCATAGCCTGGGGGCTAAGGCGTCCGCCTTGTACGCAAGTGCCGCGGGTTCAACCGCGGTGGCGTACTTTTTTCTTTTTTTTTTTTTTCATTTTGTTTTATTGAGGCATAATGCGATGTTTACGACATTTCTTTTTACGTGATGATGTTGTCGCCGAAACTTCGCAGAGCTAAATGGGACTCCCCTTCCGGAGGTGCCATCGGGGACAGCGGGGCTTGGGTTGCCCATAGAGTTATTACAATAAACGCTAGAGGCTCCGGCGCATGAGCGCTAGTGTGCTGTTGCATTTTGAAGCAGACAGCAAGCAGTCAGAAATTGACTTCCGGTAATGCATTTCTATGGGAAAAAGCGAGTGCATTTTCCCTCTGCGCTCGATTATAAGAGCAAATATCACGAATAATTTGTACGTACTAGGCACATTGGAACATTTCTCAGTCACGCAGACGAAATAATTGGTCAGTTACGGTGTTTTTCATTCAAATTCGTCGCATTAAAAACGGTGCTAAAACGGCTTCGTACGTGTATTTATGTGCACTGTCGGACACTGTTAGCGCGAACACGGCGTCGACGCATTCCAGCATGGGGGATATACGTGCCAAACGAACGAAGGACATGTGGAAAACCAAGAGAGACGGCAAGAACTACGCAGTAACACTGGATAAGTAACTCCTTGTGCACGCAGACGATCAAAATAAATTGAAAGAATAAATAAGTACTGCTTTATTCTTTCTGCTCATGAATATGTGCGAAGATGCTTGTTCTGGGTTCAAATCATCACCCGCACGCTCCAAATCTTTGCAAATAGGGGAAGCCAGAGAGCAGGTGCCCGATAAAAACTGCCCGACATAGGAAATAATAAAAAGACACACCTTTCGTAACTCACGAGCTTTATTTTTTGCGTTCGAATGTTTCTTTAACCGATCGTAAAGATGCACGACGGAGTCATTTTCATCCAATGACAGGACGGGCATATTAGCAATATATAAGCACCACCGAAATGCGAGCAAACCTTGAACACACTCTACATTCATTTCGATCGTTAGTTTGCTTAGAATCGTCGCTCGTTTTCACATACCTTCCTTGAAACAGAGGTTTGGGCCTGAAATAGAGCGAAGTTTAACATCGTTCAGTGGTAAAGAAAAATGCTGTAACTAAAGCAATTACACTTTCACAATACCAATAAAGGTACATACTATCCGGTACAACCGAAATGACAAAAGTTATTCATGTTATTTTCCGGCGAAGAGACAAAATTCACGCGCGTTTTCCCATAGGAATACACAGGGAGGCTGGAAATGTAGACTGCATGCTGTCTGCTTCAATTTGCAACCGGAAGTCCCGTAGACACTAGCGCCAGCTGAGCCTCTAGCGTTTATTGTAATAACTCTATGGGGGTTGCCGGCCGGGCGCCGCTAAGCGGCGTGTACTGGTTACGCTTTGTAATTAGCAGCCGATACTGTCGCCGCGAAGCGGCCGTGAACGCAGGCGGGGGGCTGGGTCGCTGGGTTAACACGCTCCCCAGTGATACACGCGCCGTTCGAAAAGGGTGGCCATCTCGTCCGAAATGCACTCCGGAGTGCGTATAGCTTTACTCTTGTTAAAACTCGGCTGGTTACATCGGCATGGTTAACGTGGTTTTCTTTCTGTGATCGTGCAGTCGCCGATTTTCTGCGAGTGCGGCTAGTGTGTTCTATATCGGCGCTTCAATTTGAAACGAGGGGCTTTACTCGTGAAAAGAATTAGGCATGGCGCGGAATTCGGCTTCCCAACAATTCCTCTCTGGAAGCGGCGCTAACGAGATGTTTTAGTTGTGATTCAAGGGTAGATTGTGTCACGATCGTGAGTAAATCTGCGTGCTATAAAGTTCGTGGCGTTCGTTACTATTCTTTTTTCCTAACTCCGTGCGCTAGGATTTTTTGTGGAATATGGTAGGGACCAAGAGGTGTTTCTCGCATGGTCTGTCTAACATCACGAGCGCTTACATCGGGAGGAAAAACGGCTTTTCAGGCCAGCTCCGCGCTCGACCGCGCGTCTTTGGCCGAATATGTCGAATATTCGAGGTGACCGAATACTAGGAATTCGGTTCGCGAGTCGAGACTGTTGGGGTACTTTCTATTCGATTCGAATTACGTATATTCGAGTATTCGCACACCCCCTATAATTTAGGAATTCTGTGTGCCCCCTAAGGGAGGACACTGCCCAGAAAAAGATATTTCTGGCAAAAAATGTTTTTTTGAAAAATGCCATATTTACATCTACTAACATTTAGAAAGTATTCTCACGAAAGTCTCATTTGTTACACACTGCATATATTTGTTTTTCTATAAATTAGTTTCTGGTCCACCGACTCTAAAGAAAAGGCAGAGGTATGAGCACTTTTAAATGAGTTTCTTCTCCATTCCACTTTTTAGCATAAATTTCGCTTTAGGAAAACTATTGTTTGGTCATGGGACAAAAGGAAAGGCTCACTCATTGTTTTTCCTAACTAGCATTTAATGGGCAATGCAACTGTGGCATTGCTTTTTTACTTTTGTCTATGACTTTTATAAAATATCTTAAGATTTTGTCAAGAACATGAAAGGCAGAAAAGTATTTGATATTTCAGCTCAATGTTAGCATAAAATAAATTACTTTTGAGAATTTTTTTTTGTTTTCACAGTTGCACTCTCCAGGCATTTGCTGTGTATCTAGAGAAGAAAAATGGTGGAGTATTACATTAGTTTTATATTGAAGAAGAAGAAAATAGATGGTGCTATGGAGATTGAGTTTTCGTAAACAATGTCAGTGTGTTCCTGATAAAAGCGACTATAATTTCTCTCACAATTCATGTACACCGATGAAGCTTTGCAATCCATTATGCCTCGAAACTGCCAGTATAGAGTGTAAATTTCCATTCATACTAAGCCGAAGGTTCAAAAGTTTATCCTTTTGGGTCAACGCTGCACCTTTGTGACGCACAATTCAAGAGAAACAGCCTCTAGGAGTTTCTCAGACCTCTTAACTAGAAACAGAACAGGGGGTTTCAACCCCGCCCTTTGACGACGCCCAAGAAAATTTATACAGGCTTGTTCATGCCGAGTAGGGAGCACAATATTTATATTGTATTTTCTATCTCTTTTTTTTATTTTTTAATTTATTCATTTTATTTATTTTTAGTGCTTTGTTTTTATTTCTTTTAAATTTATATTACTTTTCTCAATATTAATTTGTATTTATTTTATTTTCATTTATTTATCATCAATCATTTATTTATTTCTTTATTTTTATTGGTTTTACTTGATTATTTGTTTTTATTTTTTTGCATCCAAAACCTGCAGCTCTCGCCGGCACCGTTCACGTTCAAATAAAAAAATTCAGCCTGCCAGATCAGCCGTGTTAGTAGCTCAGTGGCTATTGCATCCCACCGCCACCGCGCCGACCCAGGTTCAAGCGCCGCCGGGACTTGAGCTTCTAAACATAAACTTTATGTATAACCTTAAAGGGGCCCTGCAATCATATTTAAGCGTCTACCTTTTTTGCGGTTTCCACGTCTCTTGAAGTTCGGGCAAGCCAGCGGGCACGGAGAGAGTAACTAAATATCAGTGCGTCATATTTTAACCGGACGACGCGGAAACCTCCTCCACCGACGAGGGCGACCCGCGGTACCGAAAGCGCGCAAAATGTGACGTCTTTGGTCCTGGGCTTACTACTGGTCAGAGCCGCTAAAGCTTCTTTTTAGTCGAAATACAAAATATAAGTGGCGCGAACCGTTTCAATTATTTATAAAAGTAGTTTTTGTTCAGTATTTTAGATCAGAAAAGAAACGAATGCAGTTTATAAAGTACGGAAACAAGAAATGACTCGTCGACATACCCGCCACCAAGCGGTGGAAAAGGCGGCGCATACTAGAAAGGAGTAGTGGGATCAGGCGCCGACACGGAAAGGTCCCGGATGTACGCGGCGGCGCTGCGGTCGTATGGGCAGGATGATCCGACCGGCTCCGAGCGTTCCGAAGGCTTTCGGCGAAAAGCTTTGTCTTGGGGTTTGGCCGTTTCGCGGTATGGCAGCGCGAAGTGGCTCCCATTCTGAACTGATCTTTACCCCGTGTTTGCTGTCGTTTGTGGCCAATGAAGTGTCATGCCGAATTAGTGTTTAATCGCGCAGCAAATGCAATGAGAGCCGCTCCGGCTGCACGCTGCATACAACCTATCCAAAACATGCTTTAGTGGCGCCCTCTCGCGCCGTCGACACGGAGTGCGGCAGCCGTGAGCGCTCGCGATGAGCCCACTACCCCTCCTCTAGTTCACGGCCACTCAAGCAACCAAGGACGTCATGAGGGAGGTTATTTTTTGCTTGTTTTTGTAATCTTAATTTGCCTATAACTTTTAAAATAAAGCGAATTTCGAGAAAAGAAAAGTTTCACTAAGTTACTACGTTCAGTGCGCTCAGGTTCGGTGCAAATTAAAAACCAGTAAAAAAGTCCTTGCAGGGCCCCTTAACGCGTGTAACACACCCAGCATGTCACTGCGTTCACTATGCTCGCTACGACGCTCATTTGTGATAATTTTCTCGTAGAAAGCGACCCATTAGACCCGGTTAAAAGAGAGGACCGCGTCACCCTGTTCCAGAGCCCGACGTCCTTGAGGAAGCTGACGAGCAGACGGTGGGCCTGCTGCTTGTCCTCCAGCTGGTGGTGGATCAGGAGGGAAGAGGAAGAGCCGGGCCCGGCCCCCTCGTGTGCACCCAGCGCGGGTCCGACACCGGCGACGTCGTCCGTCAGCCGCCGTGCCAGGGCGGCACACGCACTGGTCCAGCGCAGAGTCCGGCTCCGTCGAGACCTCCGACGACCGCCCCGGGAATGCCTCGTCCACCATCGCCTCGCTCTTGAGCTGCGCCACGGGTCGGGAGAGGCGTCGTCTAAGGTGTCGTACTCGCGGGAATGACCACTACCGTTAACGACCCACTGGGTTCGTGAAAAACAATGAAACCCGGTTGTCTGGCCCGCATAAATAAACTATGCGTCGCGGAAAGCCGGAACTCTGTTGGAATGTTACCATGTAGTCACACCAACGGAACGAGAATGGCGGGGGTGCGACTTTCGAACACCCGGCCTCCGGCTCGCGCCCTATGCCATCTGCCGCGCTTTGGCTGCGCGCGAGCACTCGAGGTGCACGAGCATGGAGGAAAACACAAAGGAAAAAGGAAGTCGGCACGAAGGAAAACGAAAGTGTCCTTCTTGGTAGCAAGTTTTAATTGCTAATATAATTGCTCCGGGCACCCGCAATGCCGTTGCTTGATTTGATGAATACAAGGCCTAGGTGGATGTCTACTCTTAGCAATATTTGTATTATCTTCCGATCCAGGTCACATCACATTCTGAAACTTTTGCATTTCGTCGCCGCCATTATTGTCACGTTGGCACCAAGTTTTGACTTTCTACGACGCATAATTTATTTATGCGGGCCGACAACTCGGGCTTCGTTTTCTGTCATGGGCCCGTAACTTTCCCACGCAGAAACCCGATCTTTGAGGCATACGGAAACAGGAAAATTATGTGGCCGTAGAAAATGCTTGTTCCCCGAAAATGCCAACTGCATCGAACTCGCCTGGCATCGCAGCGCAGAGAGCGTATTTGTGTGGGAATGTTATCTCTGCCTCATCATTTCCCCAGATCGCAACGATAGACTGCAGCAATTAGCGATCTGCATACTTTGAAAGAAGGTAGATGCACAGGCATTGCCGATAAACGGTGCGGAGCAGAGTGCGAACTATGCACACATAGTCGTTAACATCTTGACAACACTAGCCAGGTCATGCCCTTGTATGCTCACTGTTCCACATGCTTTTGTATTTGCAGGGTGAATATTTTTCTACTGTTATCTATCTAGAGGACCGTGAAGGTCACTGTCTTGGCTGCACACACTGCAGTTCTCTGCAAGGGTGCAGCAAGGTCACGGGCAAACATGTGCAGAATGTCAACATGAAAATATCTGGACAAAGAGCTGAAAATAAAATAAAATAAATACTTCCATTGAAATAGGGTCCATTTTTGTAAAGGGCTGTTGCATCATGAATATCAACCAAACGATAATCATGTCCTAGTAGTAAAAGTCAACCTAACTGGTCCTCGCACCATCTGGTGACTTTGCCTAAAGAAAAGACTCTCGCTGATAAAAAAGGTTTTTCATTTTCGAGGCTTAATTTTTGTAGAATTCGGGGGCTTATATTTTCCCCATAGATTCAGTTCTTTTTCGCCGTTTATTTTCGGCGTCGAAAAAAAAAAAGATGTTTCTTGAGGCCTGTGCTAAAGAAAATGGGACACAGGAATGGTATTTCCTGACCTCCAGGGAACAAGCGCACAACCTGAATGCTCGGAAAAAGTTCTGGTACCGACGAGAGAAGAGAACGAGACAAGGGGTGTGGTTCAGAAGAAAAGAGCAACCTCGCAGACGGTTCAGCAAGTGCTCTGTTCTGGGTTATTACAAAACTTAACTGCAGATAAAGATTTCCTTCTCGTGAAGCCTGGGTTTCTCTTCTTTATTCCCACAGCTTCAATTTGGGGGTTTTCAGTTTTTCTCGATTTTGAGAGAACCGGCTAGGGGTGGAATATTTCGAGGTTTATTGATATATAAATAATGTGTCGTAAGCGAACCTCTTGCTGTATAACGAGCCTGAAACATCGGCACCTACACGTAGAAAGCTCTAACTTTCACCGAATCTGCACTGAGCAGGTCAGTATTACCGTGTGAAATTTTCAGGCGTAGTTCTCTTCCTGTAGAAGAATTGGAGCAAAAAATGTGCCAAAGTCAAGGTTGGGTGCGTTCACAGGCGATCGAGTTACCAACGCCATTTACTTGTGACGCCATTTACCTATAGGCACAGCGAACAGACGACAAACTATTGTTGTCTGCTTGGTGCGCCTATGTTGACATATACTGTAAACGACTTATTTTCGCGGGCTCAGTATTTCGCGATTTAGGCAAAAGCTGAAGTTTTGAAATAATTCACAAGTTTTAATTTTCGCGGCGCAGTGGGATCTCAATATAGATTCCAAAGTGTTTACGTTTTACCGGAATTGTTCATAGAACCTATTTTTCGCAAATTGTTGGCGATATGCGAAATTCACAAAATTAGGTCCTTGCGAAAATTACGTCATTTACAGTAGTTGGGAGTAAAATAAAATGGGGCTATGTTTCTCAATTTCGCACGGTAAAACTGACCTGCTCAGTGCACATTTGGTGCAAGTTTGAGCTTTCTGTGCAAAGGTGTCGACTTTTCTGGCTCGTTTTACAGTGAAAGGTCACTTGGAACATCCTATATATGCACAGACTGTACTAATAAACTAACTGGCTTCTCCCTTATATATATGTAGTTAGTCCATTACCTCGCTTTAGATCTTATGAAAAATCATGACGTGAATGATGAAGTCATATTCACAAATACCAGTTCAATATGTTTATTACCGACCTGAAATGATGCACCCGGTTAGTGACTCATTACGCAAACTGTCTTTAAAAAACACAACTATCAGAAGAAAAAAAAAATTTGCTTTGCATGTTTTGTTACATATTTTTCGATCAAAGGAGCCAAAAAAGGTATATAAATGTTCATCTACAGGTAACTACTACCGTAAAATCCCGTAAGGACGCCCACCCAAAATGAAGAGATAAATGTTGAAAAACATGGGGTGGGCTATCTTTGGGGATGCCACAGCAAAACTTTATCAAAAATTAATGATAAACGCCGGGGCACCCGCTACAAACCACATGACGCGGGAACTGACACCGCAGATCGCGGACACGGCAAATTCGCGTTTCCCAGTGCGATAAACGCGCGGGAATTCGCTACAAACTCCTGTGTCACTGTAAAGGATACCGCAAGTGGCCGACGCAGCAGATTCGCGTTTCACGGTGCGAAGGACCCGCGGAAACCCGCCGCGAACTCGCATCTCACGGGAACGGATGCCGCAGATCGCGGACGCAGCAGATTCAAGTTCCATGGTGCAATAAAGACGCGGGAACCCGCTACAATCTTGCCTGTCACGGAAACCGATATCGCGCGCGCAGATTGCGGACAAAAACACGGGAATACGCTACAAACTCCCATGTCACAGAAACAAATACTGCAGATCGCGGACGCAACAAAATCGCATTTCACAATGCAATATACACGCGGGAACAACTCCCGTGTGTCACTTACAGCTAAAAGTCGATGTCGCACGCGCAGATCGCGGACAAAAACACGGGAATCCGCTACGAACTCGGGAACGGATACCGCAAATCGCAAACGCAGCAGATTCGCATTTCATGATGCAATACACACGCGGGAACAACTAGCGTGTTACGCGAGCCGATACCGCGCACAGATCGCAGGTCTGCGCGCGATCTCGGCGCGGGAACCCGCTATGAACTCGCTTCTCGGACACACCGGTACCGCCGATCGCGCCGTTGATGCGCGATTCCCGTCGGACATCGCTTGACGTCCAACGGGAATCGGGGGTGGGCGATGTTTCGGAATTTTTATGTTACAGATATTTAGCCAGAAAAACGGGATGGGCGATCTCTCGGGGGAGGGCGCCCTTACGGGATTTTACGGTAATAGACATAAAGAAGTAGTCTTGGTACACGCCGACATTTGTGGAACTCGTTCTGCACTCTGCTCTCCTCGCCTTGGCGCGGGAATAAGTCGAACACCAGAGGTGCGAGGGAAGTCACTCACATTCTCGCTCTTGCAAAACAGGATGAAGGCAGAGCGCAGCCTGGCATAGTGGCTTTCCTCGACGGTGCGTGCTCTGCAAAGCAAAGGTCAGTCAGTCTCGTCTCGTATGTTGACAGATCACAGCAAAAATTCGCTAACTCCAACATTCTTTCTAACTCCTACAGTATTTCATCAGGAAGATATCTTTCAAGTCATCATCTAGTAAGGCAAAAGACAAATTATACCTACAGTGTTGCCAAACAATTCTTGCCCCGCACAAGCACGTGTGCTTGACACAGGACACCAAAAGCCACAAGCTTGCTCTTGCAGCTTCTCTTTTACGCTTGGACTTTGATGAAATGGGGCATAGTTGCCGCTTGAACGGGTATAGTACTCGGCTAACAAGGGTAGCGAGCCTGTCAACTCAGGATTCGACAAAAACGAGAAATAAATGTGGTGCGAGCGGCACAAATATTGCAAACATTTAGTCGCTGTAAGTGATTGCTAATGATCATATAGTGCATGGGTTCTCAATCTGGATTCTTATGAACACAGGAATTGCCCAAAATACCCCCGTGGCTCCCGAATTTTCTCAATCGTTCCTGCCACGAAGTAAAGTGCTTTTCCAGCTTAAAGAAGATCTAAGGTACCCATTGATGCATAACTAAGAGCCAAAACACTACCAGTACGCTAATCATTGTTTGCAAACTCTGTTGGCTCCTGAATCGCCGTACCGCATCGATGTTGAGACCTAGAGAAGTTCCTCGGCAATCAATCAGTCGAGGCAGTGAAAGGTTCCTTGAGATTGAAAAGTTTGAGAACAGTTTGTGAAGCTCCGATATAGTGCGCGCTCCGCACACTTTCACAATCGAAGCTAACTGGAGTAAATGCCAAGCCTAGCCTTGGCGTGTTTCAACCTTTTTTTACGTGCTCACACGAGGGTTAGCACTAATGTAGAGTTATTTATCTATGTGCCTGTAAAGGCCTGCTCACACACTTGCGACTTCTTAGAACCGAGCGCCTTAAGGGAAGGCACAACCTAGAAATCGCAAGTTTTTCGAAAAAAAAACACATTTTTGAAAATCAGTTTTATCATCATCTACAACTCATAAAGAATGCTCTCACAAACTTTTATTCTCGTGCGTAAAGTATTTACTCCGGAATAAATTATTTTCGATACGTCGGCGGCCGCGCGCTGGCCAGAAACGCGAGCACACCCGCGCGTTTGCCGATTTCAAAGCGCGCTAGCCGCTCGTTGGCTAGGCCTAGCGTGGCGTGGGACCCCTCGTTGGAAAGAGCAGTTCTTTCTCTTTTGTCTACGCCCCGGCTTATTGTTCAACGCCGTGCGTTCAGGCGAGAGAACCCCTGCGAAAACATCCTTCGGAAAGAGCTATGAAACGCTGTACGCGCTCCTATTGGGCAGCTCGACACATTCGGAGCTCTGATTCGCTCGGACAAGCCACATAACTAAAAAGACGCTCGCTCGCGCGCGTGATCGCCTGCCGAGTTCAGTTGTTTCGTTTCCTACCTGCGTAGCACGTCCTTGCTTACTTTACGGTTTTCAAGTTCATCGATACGATGCCGGCGGTGAATGGCAGGAAGTCGTTTACGTTTGGTGCTCGGAAGCGTAAGCGTGGAAAACCGAGAGGCATTGAAGGAGGTCGACCTCGCAAAACCGCTGCACCGCCGTCTCCGAGTCGCTCGGAGTCGTCGGAACAATCGCCGTCTTCAAGCCCGTCACAGTCTCCTGGCCCATCGCCACCTGAAGACTCGGACTGCGCGGGACAATCGAGGCTTCTGTCGTCGCTTCCAACTCCTGACACCCCAAAGGAAGATGAGCTGACCGCAGTTGAGCGCAAGATGGAAATGCTACGACGGGACGAGTGCTCCGGAGAGCCGCTAGGCCTAGGTGACAGCCGTGACAGCGGCGAACTCGAAGGCTGCCACTTGCTCGAAGTTTCTTGTGTCAAGGCTTTGGTGGGAGCTCTGCTGTGCCCAGAGTGTGCCGGATCTTGCCTGGAGCTAAAGGAAAGTGGCAAAGGTGCACTCCTCGGTTTTATCGTCGAGTGCCCGTCGTGTGGAGAGGTGGCGAGCGCACCGCACTCGTCGAACATCGGCGACACTCGCCAAAATGAACTTTCTGCGCGTATCGGACTAGCCGCGCGCGACTGCGGCATTGGTTTCACCAAGTTGTCAAACCTCTTTTCTGGCATGAACGTACCTCCACCGATGTGCCTGAAGTCTTCCCAGAAGATAGCATCAAAAGTGCACGACGCAGCTACGAAGGCCGCCAGCAAAGTGATGCAGAGCGCGGCGCAGTCCGTACGTAAAGCAGAGAAGTCCGGAGACGACGAACTTTTGGACGTGTGCATTTCGTACGACGGCACTTGGCATAAACGTGGCCACACCTCCCACTTTGGTGTTGGCATGGCAGTGGAACTGAACAGCATCCTGGTGATAGACTACAGTGTACAGAGCAACTATTGCCAGGTGTGCGCTCAAGGTCCAAAGCCAGGGTCTCAGGAATATGAAGAATGGTTTGAAAGCCACAGTCCTGACTGTCAAAAGAATTTCCAGGGGTCTGCTCATGCCATGGAAGTGGAAGCTGCTTCAGTCATTTTTGGGCGTTCTCTGGAGCGACACAACATGCAGTATACCACGGTACTGTGCGACGGTGACAGCAAAGCATTTTCAAAGGTTGCTAGCCTTGGTCTATACGACAAGGAAGTGAAGAAAGAGGACTGCATCAACCACGTTGCAAAGCGTATGTATGCTGGCCTGGATGCTCTGAAGAAGGCGAAGAAAGGCCTTGGTGGAAAGGGCAAGCTGACGAATGTGAAGATGAAGCAGCTGACAAACTACTATGCCTGCGCCCTGAAGGACAATGCCCCAGATGTCCCAGCGATGCAGCGGGGAGTGTTTGCCACACTCCTGCACTCTTACTCGACAGACGATGAGCCACGACACACAGCTTGCCCCACTGGAAGAGACTCCTGGTGCCACTTCAACAGGAGCAAGGCACTCGAGGCTGCAGGAGAGCCACCCTGCGTCCAGGCCCCACAAGCCAGCCTTTTCCAGGAGTTAGCCAGGAGCTGGTGCCCGTCTACAATCGCTTTTCAGCGTAGTGACTTGCTCGAGCGCTGTTCGAGGATGAAAACTCAGAACGCAAATGAATCGTTCAATGCTCTAGTGTGGAAGAGGTGCCCCAAGGTGGAATTTGCCTCCCTCAAGACCGTCGAGTCAGCTGTGGCCCTAGCAGTCCTCGAATTTAACCTGGGACCTCGAGGCTTTGAGCACGCCCTTTCCGAGATGGGAATCAAGCCAGGGAGCCATCACACCGTGCATTCTGCGAAGGCCACCCGAAAGAAGATCGGAAAGGCCCAAAAAAAGGAACTGGAGTCATCCAAGCGTCGCACAAGCGGAGAAAAATGGAAGCCGTGGCTAAGGCGCAGAAGGATCGTGAAGAGGAAGGACTGACCTATGGTCCTGCAGCGTTTTAGATGATATAGTAAGCACTGTTTTCAGCCGAACACTGTTTGAACTTTCAAACACATTTTTCTCAGTTTGCCATTTTGAACACTCTCCATTTTTGAAAAACTATCATTTTTTAAAGTTTGGACTGAGACTCTTGAAGTGTTGTTTTTCTGGAGTGAAATTTACTGGAGAATTTAGTAAGGTACTTTGTTTTTAATAATTTTCAGTTGTTCACCAGAAAAAGTTGATTTTAGAAAAAGTCATATAGAGAAAAAATAAGCCTTTTTTAAACTTCCTGTTTTCATGCTGAGGCTTGCATATATTAAACATTGCTACATACCTTACTTTGTTCATCACTTATTGAACATTACATATATGCAAAAAAAGTTGTAATTTTTCTTTTTTCTGTTTTTGAATTATAGATTTTTTCATTGGTGCTGCATCAGCCTTTTTTTTTGACAAATTTCACCGTAACTTGGCACAAAATCTTCCTTGGTGGTTGAAATTTTGCATGCCCTCCCAAGTTTGCATAACTAACATATGGTAAAAGCTTCATTGCAATCGGCAAAGTATTTAAAAAGTAGACCCCTGTAGGCCGTGCCTCCCCTTAAAACCTCTTCAGATATCTTACGACGGGAGAACAAACTGACACGCTGGCGCCATCTATTCAGTGACCCTGGAACTGCATTTCACTAGAGCGAAGGTTTGGCGGTATTTGCGAGGTCAAATGTACATACTACTTATGAGAAATGTTCATTCATAACATTGACACAAGTTTTAAGACCAAGAAAAAAGAATGATGCCCGAAAGAAGTTGAAAATATACAGCACCGCCCAGTGCTCCACTGCTACTCGATATGTGGTGCCAGTGTGTCCTCTCATCGTAACAGATTTTAAGAGGTTCCAAGCCACCCGATTTTAAGAAGTTGCAAGAGTGTAAACGAGCCTTTAAGTATGTAGCTGTACATTCAATTCCAATACGTATGCCCCAGCTCTACCGTGCTTTAGTTTTGTTCAGCATTAAAATTCACTCCCGCACTTCCTTTAAGTCTGACTGTGCGTGCACCCTGCGGACAATACAAGTTCAAATAACCGACCCGGCCTTTTTTTTTTTTTTGCGTCCACGGTTATCGCAAGTTTCATTATTTCTCAATTTGGCAAACAGTTTGAAGAACGACAATACTGGTAATAATCCCTGGAGAAGGTAACAACGGGGACGAAGGACAAACACAAATCTCCAAACACAGCTAGGTGACTGGTGCGAGCGTCATAAAAATGCTCGCTCACCTCCAAATCGGCGTCCTCTGGCTCTTGAAGGAGGCCAGAACAGAGTGGCTGAAACGGACAAGCGGAAATTTAAAACAACCCGGACAAAACGATAAAAAAATAAAACAGGATAACAACTGAATGCAAAAGATTAAAGGAAGAAAAACAAAGGTGCCACTCACCTGACGTCCTGGGCAGGGGCATGGATGGAACGCACACGAACAAAGCCGTTGAACTCCGAAAAGAAGAGTGGCATCCCTTTGTAGGACCCTGGAGGAATTTTGAAGAATGTCTCACTCACCGTCCCCTTCCAAATTACCCAGACGCTCGCGAGCACTTTTAAAAACGAAACTTCAACAAATAGCAGCATCTGAAAGGCATCAGACCCGACTACACTACCGTAAAATATTGGGCAAGCATCCACTAAACATTTTAAGATAATTGCAAAAAATATAGGAGATGGGCACTTGTCCAGTCATCAATTACATATAAATGTACTGTGTATACCGTATTTACCCGCACAATGAACGCACTTGCGTAATAAACGCACCCCCAAGTCGGCACTCAAAATTTCAACTTTTTTTTTTTCACTCGCGTATTAAACGCACCTTTAACTCGGACTTCAAAATTTTGACCCCCTCCCCACACGCGCGAAATGAACGCACTTTTCTATCCTGGTGCGGGGAGCAGTGATGGAAGTGGCATTTGTCCCTTTGGAGCAAGTTCTGTAGCAGGCAAAATATCCGTTTGGAGCAGCCACTGACGCTTTTGGAGCAGATGCCAACTTCTGTTAGCATATCACTTAAAAATAAATTGATTGCACCGCTAAATGACTTTATATTTGATGATGACTGAGGGTTTCTCTTTGATAGTGGAGCATATTAATTCTTACCGTTTGTAATGAGAACAAATAGGGCACAAAAGCTACATAGAGCTTACTTTTTAGAAATAAGGCCCTGTTCAGAGTAGGTTCCATTTACAATGGGTACTAAATAAATTGAGAAATTAATCACACTTCAATTAGGATAAAGCCTCCCTTCCACTTTTACACCCGGAAGTTCATTTCGCCTGTAAGTATTGTTTCTGTAAAATGCCATTAAAACCCAACATAGTCGGTAACACGTCTATCAGTAAAAATGCGCCTCCCAAATTTTATCCTTACCAAACCCAAAACTTAAATATTAAAAAATTGAATTGAATAAAAAAAAAGAAACAGCCACCCGAAAATATTATGAAAACCTACTCATACGCTTACATTTATTCAAATAAAGCACCGCGTATTTATTTTTTCTGCTTTCGTTTTCGATTCAACATTTGAAAACAAAATCATATAATCGAGACCCACGAATGCGGACCTGCAATAGTACTTAGCATAATTTACATGTATATCGTGCTAAACCAGACGCTCACCCATGCCAGCAGCTACTCCCTAGCCCTCCGGTGCAAGGCGGTGAAGCTCAACACACGTGGACTGGTGAGAGGCGCCACGGAGTCATACGGCAGACATAATAATCAACTGACCTCACCAGGAGTACAGGAGCATGGTTCTGTTTTATCGCAGTAGCCGCCAGTGGCGTACCAACTTGTTATTGAGTGAGGGGGCAACCCCCTCCCCCCCTCTCCCAGGGCTGGGGGGCGGTGCCCCTGGGCGTCGCTGGCCAGTGTTTGCCTTGCCCAGGGGCGGCTGTTTCGGGGGGGGGGGGGTCAAACACATGCCTTGCCCCCCCCCACTCTGAGAACTGGGGGGCAAGCGCCCCTTGCCCCCCGGTTGGTACGCCCATGGTAGCCGCCATCCTACTATTTTGCAATGTTTTGTCGCGACTTTTAGCTCCTGACACCACCGACATCGTCTGAAATTTTACAGGATGTCGGTGATCAAGACGCAAGCGTACCAACGGATCAGCGCGGTGGTCGAGCAATCTTAAAACTTTGTTTCAGCTTAATTTAAAGCACAGCCGACGCTACGAGCCAATGGGCTTCACCAAACAATGTCAAAGCGCGAAATTGAGGCATCCGACCATCTTCCTGTATGTGTTCTTTCATCGATTAACCAATCAAATGCAGCGAATGTCCCGTGAATTGCGCTTTTACAATACGTGTTCGTGTTGTATATGTTCGAGTTTTCGACTGTGCTCTGACCTTAGATGAACCAACGTGTGCGGTGAGTAGAAACGCTGTGAAATACATATATACATAAATAAAAAATATAATTTGTTTTGTTCTGCCCATCTTGGCGCAGGCGTGGCGCAATTTTTAGCCAAAATGGCATTTTGGAGCAAGATGTAGCAGACTTTCGCCCACGGCGCAATTCGGCGCAAATGGCGCAGCACTTCCATCACTGGGGGAGGTCGTGAATGCATGGGGAGCATGGGCAAACAAACGCCTTGCAAAAGGCGTTAAAAAAATTTAAAAAGATCCAACGGAAGCGAAAGAAAAGACATAGAGAGGAGCTTCTTTTTTTTTTGCACCGCGCAGTCTGGATTTTGGGTCGCCGCGCGCTAAGGCAACGAGATAAGAGAGAGAAGCGAAGAAGCCCTCGCCTGAGCGAAGCGCGCATAATGAAGGCATCCTGCTCTCACCTCCTCCTCGCACTTTGGAAAGAGAAGCGAGAAGCCCTCAAAATGAATGCACTTTTTCATCCTGGTGAGCGAGGTCGCGAATGCATGGGCGTGGGCAAACAAAGAAAGCTTACGAAAAGCGACAAAAAAACAAAACAAAAAAAACATGGAACCAAGAAGCAGAAAACCACAGGGCAGTTGGGTTGTGGGGTCGCGCGCGCGCAGCAAGGCAGCGTGTCGAACCGAAAAAATATGGGTTCGGTTACGGTTCAGGTTCAGGTGAATTCTATTTTGTTCCGGTTCAGTTCCGGTTCGATTGGATCACGAGTTAGCGAACCAGGTTCGGGGCGCTGAACCGGTTCGCGAACCGGTTCGGAAATTATAAATGACAAATTGCAACATCAAAATAAATTACAAATAAAACATCTGAAATCAGCACATACGAAACGTGGATCATCGTCGAAACTAGTAGTGCATAATGTTTATAAAAGCCTGTAGCCAATGCAAGCGGCAAACAACGACTGTCTGATGACAGGGCTGTCTGTCACGGGCGCTAACTCCAGCGTCTGCTGAGCGTTGGTTTGAGCGCACGCGCCCGCTTGAGTCCCATGAGTACGCTGGGCAGGCGACAGAAGCAACAAGAGCTCGGCAGATCCTTTGTCAAATTCTAAAGTGCGCGCAAGCTTCACTTCCGCGAGCGACTAGGGTTTGTATCCCTGTTTTTTTCCCCCCGCATTTATCAAGTTTCCGGCACGAAAAAATACGGCATGTAAATCTTGACACTTCATACTCTGACCGGTGGTTGGGGCATGAAGAGCAGATATAATTCATGAATGCTCAATTCAACTGTAAATAAAATTTATTTCTCTCCTCAAACATTATCAAACTCCACAGCCTTTTCTTTTCTCATTCCGATGGAAGCAAGCTTCAAGAACTCGCGCTTCTAGAAACGTGTTATGAAATGAGCAGTCGAACCACCTATGGAACTCAAATGCTAAAACATCGTCCTCCTTTTTTACTAAACCATTTAATTGAAAATAACATTATCATCGAACATTTAACATCTCATTCTTTAAAACTGATATTTTTGTGAATATTGATGTCATACAGTTGTGTTTTGTGAATATAGAGTGTATTTTTCCTTACATTGTATTGTATATCCTCAATTTTAAATGTGTATTTTGACTATTGCTACAGTGATTGTTTTTCTTAAGTATTTGGCTTTTTTTTCGATTGCTTGCCGTTTGCTGAAAAGGGGGCGTGAACCTCGTTAAGCCGACATCTGTCGGCTTTTTGTTCATGCCTCCGGTGCCTGTATTCTTGTAGAGACGCAAATAAAAAAATGATTGATTGATTGATTTAGGATTTACGAGATTGTAGAAAAATAAAATCCTGTGACGCGATTTTTTTTTTTTTTGCACAGCCTTCCAATTTTTTTTTTCCGTGCAAGTTGCGACCAGCGCAATACTGGTTCCTATGTCAAGATTCATGGATGCAGCGTTTGTCAAGATTCATGGATGCAGCGTTTATATTCCTAAGACTGAGTGGAGAAGAAAAATATGTAAGCGAGGTGTGTGTCAGTTGACGGCACTTAAAAACAAATGGCATTGATAGCACATTCATTGTCAACAGCCGCGTGGCCGAACCGTTTTGACATGGAGCCGGTAACCGTTATTTTTTTCCGGTTCAGTTCAGGTTCGGGTTCATCGCGATAACAATATAACGGTTCGGGTTCGGGTTCAGTTCCGGGAAAAATACCGGTTCGGTTCCGGTTTTCGGTTCGGTTCGGTTTCGGTTCGACACCCTGGCGCAAGGAGATAAGAAAGAAAAGCGGAGAAGCGTGGGCAAACAAAACAACTTGCGAAAGGCGGGGAAAAAACGAAGGCACGTGAAGCAAAAAAAAACATAAAGGAGCTTTTTTTTTTTTTTGCGCGCCACGAGTTTGGTTTTGAGTTGCGCGCTGCGCGCAAAGAGAAAAGAAGTTACGTCGATTTTTCGGGATAAAAGGTCCGGTTCATTATCAGTAGTAGATACGGACGGAAAAATTCTACTTCGCGTAATGAACGCCCCCCCCCCAACTTTGCACCGATTTTTCGGGAAAAAAGTGTGTTCATTCTGCGAGTAAACACGTGATATATAAATGTACTGGGCATATTTTCTCAGATCTTATAAATTTGGGAATGGGCGCTTAGTGTGGAATGGACGGACGCACAGTACACTGCAGTATGTTAATTCTATGTCCGTGCGCGGTCGAAGGGACTAACGCATATAACCACAGACACACATACTAAAAGTGCAAGTCACTGGACTTTCCCTGTGCATAATTGATTCATGCAATGACAGAACATGTACGGAAACATGACAAACCCCAATAATGTTGCGCTTTAGACGCAGTTTGATTTGTCCGGTCGACTCCTAGCGTCGGCTGCGTCTGGACTTAGATGAAACAAGTACTATATAGTGCAACATACTCCTCTTTAGACACGCAAAGTTCCAGGCTGTGCGAGCCTAGGAGCAAGCATAGTACTAGTAATATTAGTGGGCACCCAGAGACCCCAGAGGAGATCAGAGTACTAGATTGCAGTTCTATAACGCCAGGATGGATTCTTGACCTATCGCACATGGCCAGAAAGGGCACGAAACTGGGGGCAACTTCAGCAACGCAGTGACTTCAGGCTGACCAAATCCAGACTCTGTTATAAGTGAGGCTCCACCCACAAAAAACGTGTTTGCTAATAAACTCATATTGTAAGTCATAAGTAGGGTGTGTATTTTCTGGTGTTTATTAATGAGAAAAATCGGCGCATGTTTTTCGGCGTTCATTTATTCTTTAACACCGGTGTATTTCAGCTGGATGGCTCGTGACACAGCTAGAAACACTGACAATCGTAGAAAAAGTGGTGGCTCCCTGCCAGAAGTTTAGGCAGGTTGTATGGTCAAAGATGCTAGAAACTGACTGCAAGTGCCAGGTATACGATTCTAGGTCACGAGAAGAATATTGAAAGTGAGGTGGTACTCTCATTATGTCTGGGTGACTCTTCGAGCTCCATATAGTTTCTGGGTTTAAGGCAATAAGCTTTTGAACTGCGGACAAAGAATTTGATAGCCGTAGTTGCATCCATAGCCAATAGTAGTCGGGGAGGCCAGGGAGCCAACCTCAATTTTCGGTTGCCAGACACGTGAAAGTGGCCAATTTGGTGCGAAGTAGCCACCGACGACAACACCGCTCAAACAGTCTTTTCATATACCACAAAAAACACCTCTGTCAATAAAACCCACAACCGTCAGGCTGTGGGTTTTATTTCAGTCTCCATTTCCAGCGAACCCAAGACAGGGTGACATAAAACTGAACCCATAGCCCCGGACGCTCTTGAAAATTAAACGAATAACAATGAATCCATCTCAGTTCCCCAGGCGAAGAGACGCATGCTCCAAGGTCAGTGGCCCTAGACCACACTGAAGTTGGCAGTGTCTTCCAAGAACCACAATGACCTCTGGATAGACACTGGAAGGATGCAGGATCCACGAGATAACAGATTTGACAAACCTCGACAGGAGCCCTAAACTCGTCAGACACAAAGTTGGCGCCGAAAGTTCGAAGAGCGCGCCGATTGGACGCCGGCGGCAAAAATGCGAAGTCATCGTCGAGATAGTCCAACTGGTGCGCTCCGTGAACTTCGGCCCGAACTTTGCGTTTGACGAGTTTAGAGCCCCAGGGGTGCAAGAAGAAAATGGCCGTCACTAGGGGGAACATTCAACAACTGCTGTTTCTCAGTGTTAATCAGGGTGAAAATATTCAGCTAGCCAAGCTATCCGGTTGTAATTTTGTAATTCCGTCCCTGGCAGGTGTTCATCTGTTTTTTCGGTTAAAACCGGAAAGTACACAGCCTAGTCCCAAGTACGATGGAAGCTTACCCAGCACGGTGTACCATACTCAAACTCCGATGGTTTCACTAGAGGTCCTTGATTAATAACATGAACAGCAGTTCACATGAAAACATCACATAAGTGGATGCACTCATCTAATGCAATGTCTGTGCTTTAAAAATTATATTTCCAAAACTTTTTGCAGGAAGAAAAGGAACAGTCGGGCTCTGCTTGGCATTCATTTTCCTAAAAAGTTCCTGTCCAGGTGTTTCCAAACATTAGGGTGGTTCAAGTAACCAGTGCTCGATCTAAAATGGACCGTAAAAATAGACGCCTGCACGTAGCCATCTAAACTTTTCGTCAAAGGTGTATTTCACAGGTCGGTTTTTTTTTGTAAAATTACAATGCGTAGTTCTTTTTCTATAAGAAATAAGGCCAAGAAACTTGCCAGGGTCTACGGCGGGCAGTGACGCAGGCGACAGGGTTTAGTAGCGGGGTGTGTTTGGCGTTCATATTGATAGATGGCGTCGGGAGCAGCGTATGAAGGTGCAGTCAACCAGCGAAAGATAGCAGACGACACGCAGACGAAATCCGTTGGCAGCAAAAGCGCCGCCGTTATGCAGATGCGTTTTTTTAACTTTAAGTCTTGCTTTTATTGTTCGCATTAATTTTTTACCTGAAGGTACATTTCAAAAAGATTATATTCATTTTAATAAACCACGGTGGTCGCGAGCCGTCGCAATAAGGAGGTAGTGCCATCTATCAATATGAACGCCAAACCCACCCCGCTACTGGACCCCTGTCGTCTGCGTTGCTTCCCGCCGTAGACCCTGGCAAGTTTCTTGGGCTTATTTTTTACAGAAAGAGAGCTACGCTTTGTAATTTTGCAAGAAAAAAACCGACCTGTGAATTACACCTTTGAAGAAAAGTTTAGATTGCTACGTGCAGGCGTCGATTTTTACGGTCCATTTTTGATCGAGCCTGGTGACTTGAACCACCCTATATATGCCTTGTAGCTGCACAAGTGTCCCTATCTTACACAAAACTTTTAACCTAAGGAAGTTTAGTTGCCTTACCTGCCCCAAGGATCCTGTCCCTCTTGAACACATCAAGTTCTTCCAGGCCGCTACCTGCTTCGTACAAAGAGAAAAACCAGCGAAAAGTCGGGTACATCCGATTTATGTGAGAATTGTAAAAACGTTTAAATTCAAATCTAAAAGGCGTAAAGACTTACGGGAAATGCAGAAAACCTTAGTGTCATTGTAGACATAACTGGCTTTCCGGTTAACTGATGGCAGCACAAACTTGTAGCCCAAGAGTGCTTCTTCGTCTTTCTCCTGTTGTAGAAAGACCCAAATTCAGGCAACTTTTCCATATCGCCACGAAAGGTTTTAAACAGGGCTGCGACACTCTTTTGTAGAGTGAAACTGCACCACAAAATTTGAATGCACAACCCTAAAAGTATTATTAGTAGAATAAAGCCCTCAATAGAACTTTTAAAAAATATATACAAAATTTAAAAGTTTATAAAAAAAGAAAAAGACTATTATGCACTCTGAAAACAGCAATAGAAACTATAAGGGTTTGTTTCTATTGAAAACTGTATGCACCTGAAAGAGCAGATATCTTGCTGCCTTTCTCATTATTAATCTCTTCAAAGAATATGTACCTCCATACTCAAATAGCTTTTGTAGTTATTAAAATAAATTTTCTATGCATTTTTCATATCAGATAGTCTCAATCATCTCCCACCCGGAGAATGAACTAAAAAAGTTGGTTCCTCAAAATCTATATGTAGCAGCTCACCACTTGTAGCTCAAATTGAGGCTCTGCTATACAAGAACACCAAAAATACTAAACCTTTCATGCCACTGTGAAACCTCAACAGAACCAGCATTAAACATTCATATGAGCCAAGCTTATTTTAGCATTTGCGCCAACAGATGCAAGTGCAAAAAAGGATAAAAGGGTATGTATCTGGGCTAGTCGGTAAATCATTGTAGAGGATAAAAGCGCTAAAAGCGATGGACAAGTAGAAGAACGACAAACACCACAAAGCACAACTTTTAACTCAAGTTTACTAATGGAAGAAAAAGCATATAGACCGTGAAATCACAAAGACCTGCGATACCATAGCCCTAATAGCTAGGGTGTGTACTTTCCTGTGTTTATTTGTGAGAAAAATCGGCGGATGTTTTTCGGTGTTTATTTATTTTCGAAACACCGGTGTATTTCGGTGGAACGTCTCACGACGAGGCTAAAATCGGTGATTATCGGTGGAAAAAAATGCGATTGATCACAAACGGAGAGTTCCAATTTTATTCACATATTTCATACACTTCTTCTCGAGGAAGCATCTATTTCTCACACTTGGTTATTATAGTAGATGCAAGCATACTTCGAGAGGCTTGCATCCGTCATGGCAGCACGTTCCTTGCGGTTCACAACCCGCAATTTTGAAAACGCACGCTCCACATTTGCGCTGGACACAGGAAATCCCAAAATGTCCAGCGAGGCTTGGGACAGTAGTGGCCAGTCAGGTAAATGAAGTTTCCAAAATAACACTGGATCAACGGTGCTAGTCACAGCATATACTGGCGGTAACAAAGAAACTCTGATTCTAGGTCACTCAGCTTGCGCTCGTCTCGGAGGACCAGCCGATAGATACTTTCATAAGGCGCAAATCCCTCTGGCAGCTCCACTTTTATGCACGGATTAACAATTTGCACGCGGAACCAGAACGACGATTCATCCATGAAATCTGTAGCGTAGTCATCCGTAGCTTTCCGCTTGCTTCCCATCCTGGTGGCCTTCTACTCCGCGTGACGACGATACTTGAAGTGTTCGACGAAGGGAAGCAAGTCTCACGTTGAGAAAACCCGCAGACGCGGGACGGACAGACGCGCCTTCTCAAACACGTCTGCAATTTTTTTTACAGAACGGTCCTTTTATATACAGCGAAAAATCTCCACGCCAACAAAACCCTTCTTCCGTTTCCCCGAAAGCCCATGGAAACTAAACAGATAACAATGAACGCATCTCAGTTCTCAAAGGTCAGTAGCCCTGTACGACACGGATGTTGGCAGTGTCTTCCAGGAACCACAGCAACCTCTGAATACATGGCTTGAACCGACATTACTTGGCCAGACACAATGGGGAAAGGGCACGTGAGAGCGTACCCTCCACTGCGTTAATTTTTCCACAAAAGGGGGCTATGGGAGACACAATGGGGGAAAGGCGTGTGAGAGCTTAGCTTCCACTGCGTTAACTAGACGCTTTTGAGCCCCAGAAAGGAGGGCGCACTGACGCCACGTGCAAGCCATGTATAGACACTGGAAGAATGCAGGATCCACGAGATAACACGTTTGACGAACCTCTACGGGGAAAGGGTTTCGCTAGGTCGGAAACGTGCAACGACCGGTGTTTTTCGGTTTTAACCAGGGCGAAAATATCCAACCACCGGTGTTTTTCGGTTTTAACCGATTTCGTATTTTCGTCACCGACGGATGTTTATCGGTGTTTTTCGGTTAAAACCGGAAAATACACACCCTACTAATAACATACCGTATTTACTCGCAGAATGAACACACTTTTTTTTCGAAAAATCGAGGCAAAGTTGGGGGTGCGTTCATTACGCGAGGTAAAATTTTTGTGTTGACCCTATTTATGTCCCTATTTACTCGCAAATGAACAGACCTTTAATCCCGCAAAAATCGACGTAACTTCTTATCTCTTTGCGCGCAACTCCAAAGCCAAACCGCGATGCGCAAAAAAGAAAAGCCCCTCTTTATGTTTTTTTCTCTTGCTTCCGTGTTTGTTTGTTGTTTTTTCCAGCCTTTGGCAAGTTGTTTTGTTTGCCCACGCTGCCCATGCTTTCGCGACCTCGCTGCACCAGGATAGAAAAGCGCGTTCATTTCGAGGGCTTCTCGCTTCTCTTTTCTAAGTGCGAGGAGGAGGCGAGGGCAGGATCTTCATTATGTGCGCTTTGCTTGGGCGAGGGCTTCTTTGCTTTTCTTTATATCTTCCTGCGCGCAACGCGCGCACCCTAGAACCAAACTGCCTCGTGCGAAAAAAGCAAAAAAAAAGCTCCTCTTTATGTTTTTTTCTTTTCTCTTAATTCCGTAATTTTTTTTTTTTTGCCGTTTTTTGCAAGTTGTTTTGCTTTGCTTAGGCGAGGGCTTCACCGCTTCTCTTTCCTATCTTGCGCGCAGCGCGCAACCCCAAAACCAAACTGCGCTGTGCAAAAAAAAAAAAATCTTTTTTTTTCTTTTTTTGGTTCCGTGGTTTTTTGTTTTTTTGCCGCCTTTCGCAAGTTGTTTTGTTTCGCTTTGCTTAGGCGAGGGCTTCTCCGCTTCTCTTTCTTAACTCCTTGCGCGCGGCGCGCAACCCAAAATCTAGACTGCAGCTGTGCAAAAAAAAAAATCTTTATGCTTTTTTTTTTGTTTTTGTTGGATCTTTTTTTATTTTTTTTTCACGCCTTTCACAAGGCGTTTTGTTCGCTCAGCTGCACATGCATTCGCGACCTCGCTGCACCAGGATAGAAAAGTGTGTTCATTCGCGCCATTTGCGCGCGTGGAGGGAGGGGGTCATAATTTTGACGTCCGAGTCGAGGGTGCGTTTATTACGAGTGAAAAAAAAATCAAAATTTTGAGAGCCGATTTGGGGGGTGCGTTTATTACGCGAGTGTGTTCATTGTGCGAGTAAATACGGTATGCTTATCAATCCACTTCAAACAATTTCAAACATGCCACCTCAGGACCAAACAGGGTTATCGAGAAAGCACTGACAGACGTACCATCACGATCAATATCACCCGAAACAGCCGATCCGGCCTTTTTCTGCGTCTGAGGGCAGCACAAACTCCATATCTCTCAATCTTGTCGAAGAATCAAGCTCTCTCAAAACCTGGCAGGTACTCCAAAAAGGCACGGAGGACTGTTTCAGCTCACATTGAATGCGATAGTACGAGTGCAAATGCCCGTAAGCAGCCGCATGGGGAAGCACGCTGAAAGCCATTAGCTAAAAAGTGACATGTGAAGTCCTCTCTCAATCCTAGCAGCAGGAAGCCTCCCAAAAAGAGGCACACACATGCCCAGAGCTCACCGTGTACTGCTCCGAGAACCGAAGCACCGAGAAGTCCGAGAAGCCGGGAGGGCTGGCCGGGGCTGGGGATCCCGGGTCACAGAGGTCCACGGTACCTTCGGTGGGGGACGAGACGCAAGCTCGAGCGCTACTGCAGAAGGCTCCCAAAAAGTTTCCTCCTGCTACGTATACCTGGGGTCCTTCGTTTTCCGATAAAGCCCGACATTTTCCAATATTTGTGCACCGAACGTTACCTTTAAGAGTATGGTTAAACCCGTTTTTACCGAATTTAGAAAATTAATTCCACTATTTTCCGATCCCTTTGCTCCGAAAATATTTTCTATGAAACAATAAGTTGGCAGGAACACAAATGCCAGCTCCAGACCAAAGAAACAATGCTAGATTCTGTTGACTTTGTTGAACTGAAGTGACATGTCGAGTCCCAGAATGTTGTTTTTATGTCCATTGCGAATTGTCCTTTGACCTTCTTCCCTTTCTTTTCGACTAGCGCCCAAAAAGAATTAAAGAAAGGATGATAGACTGTGTTTTGACAGAAGGAGCGGATACCAGTGACATTGTGTGCAGTAAAGCTGCGAAGTTGGAGAAAATGCTCTCTCATATCAGATATGAAAAAAAAAACGGACAGGTGTACAGGATGAAGACTGAGATGTCACGTATGAAGATAATTATATGTAGGCAACAATGCTTTATAAAAAATCTAAAAGACCAAGTGAGCTCTCATATGTTAGAATGCTGTCCTGCGAACTTTGATGGCTTGGTTGCAAAAAAATATTCAACTTACTCGAACTGATCGGGTACTCTTCATTGCTATACATATTGATTTCTGAATATGAACTGGAAACACCCAAATTGCAAAATAATTGCTTAAAAAACATTTCTCCCCAATTACCAACTTGGAACAAAGTGCCCAATGTTTAACCCTCAATCTATGAAAAATGTAAAACCTGAAAACAAAGGACGGTACTTATACCCCATCCCACAAATGTCCACTATGCTGACAAAGGCACAGGCATGCGAGCCTACCTCAACAGAATGCTTTGTTCGTAAAGGAACTTGAGCATAGAAGACACTTTCCAAGTCACATGCTTGCGCCCATACCCGTGTCCAACACTGCAAATGTTTGTAAGATGAAGTACAGTAGCAGTCAAAGTACCAGCCATTCTTTCTAGGACCTTTCCTCGAAAATATGGGTGTATTGCTGAACATGCCACCAGAATCAAATAGTACTGCAAGTGCCCAGAGGAGACTGGCCTTAATGGCATGTGCTCATTAAGAGCGTGTGGCAAGACGATTGCAAGATAGCAACACATAAAAGAGCAGCTGCAGAGTGGAAAAAAAAAAAAGGAGGACCACTGTCTTTAACCGGGACCCTCTCATCCAGACTGCACCTATGCACGGGTGTGTGTTGTTCTTTTCCACGTTTCTTTGTTCGATGTATAACATACATTGGCTGTATCCTATAGCACATGGATAGACGTGCAGAGAGACAACCTTACCACAAGACCTAGCACTGAACAGTCTACCCAAGTAGAGTCACCACTAACAGTGCTGACTAGCAGGAAGTGAGCCCCTGCTGCCTCAGGTTGAAAAACTACTCAACCAAAGAGAAACATGCTGGGAGCATAGGCTCACACACCGCACGGGATGGGCCCTTCAGCAGCAAGGTTAGAGGCAAAAATCTCAAAATCACTATTTGTGTGCGTCCTGCTAGATGGTAGGTAAGTTATGAACTCTAGAATCTTACTAGAAGAAGCCTAGTGTGCGAGAAAACTAACGGCATGATTTAGTATGCCTCTCAATGTTTGGCAATTCCGAAAGAGGTCCAAGATGATTGAGACCAAGCTTAAAATCTGCTACTAGGGAACCATTCTTTTGCCTTCCCATTTTCAACCTCATTAATTGGAAGAAAAATGAATATCTCACCAAGAGCAAAATGCAATTGCTGAGACACCTGTGGATTCAGGGCAGCCATCAGCACCATCACTCCGTTCCTGGATTATGGCAACAAAGAGTGGAACAATTACAACGTACAGGAGCTGAACAGTGCCTACACCAGGAAACAGCAGAAGCCTGTCATTCTGAAAGGGGGCCTTACGTTGTCAACTGCATGTCGATGCACCAGGCCTTCAGGAGCCTTGGGAGCGTATCCTCCCGATCCTACACAAGGGGAAAACAATTACTGTTCAGAAAAAAAAAAGTCACATTGTCATTGTGGCTTTTGTCCAACTAGCGTAACGATGTTCCGACTATGAGGGTTCAGCCCATTGGACAGACTAGCATGATTCGAGGCACACAAGATGACCAAAGGAGACGCGCCTCCTCATTTTGAAATCGCTGGTCGGCATAGCCGAGGAGATCGTACATACCCACAGGGCACTGTGGAACTGCTCCTTCATGGGACGATCCAGATCATACTCGCAGCAAAGCTAGAACGAAGACCAGAAAGACGAAAAAAGTCACAAAAAGCATATGCCAGCCTCTTGAACTTGATGAATTATTAGGATGGGCTAGTTAGATAAGTATTACACACGATAAATAGTGCAAAGATTATAGGTAAGGACAAGAACACGAGGACAGGACTAGAGCTAGTCCCATCTTCGTGTTCTTGTCCTTGTCTGCCATTCTCGCTGGGACACAACCAAGAGAAAGAAACTTCAGCAAAAAGATTTGATTGTTGATTTTTGAAAAATGCCATATTTACATCCACTATACTTCGTCTCACCCTAGCATGGACTAACCGTGAAGGCTGTGCTAGCGCGAGCGGCCAGCCTTGACTGCCTTGACTAGAGCACTTGCTGCACGAGCGCTCGTGCAGCCGCCGCGGCTTCATTCGAAACGACTAGCTCGCGCTTTTAGCACGCGCGGCTAACAATAGTCCATACTAAGGTGAGACAAAGTATAACATCTGAAGTATTGCCAGGAAGTTTCATTTCTTTACACTGCATAGTTGTTTTTTATAAATAATTTTCGCGCCACTGATGCTAAAGGAAAGGTAGAGGTTCAAACACTTTGAACACGTTTTCTCCGTTCCATTTTTTTGGCATAAATTTCATTTTAGGAAAACTGTCGTTTGGCAACAGGACAAAGAAAGGGCTCTCATTATTTTTTCTTAAGTAATGCCCCCCTCCACTGTGCTAAAGGTGTCAGAGTTTGTTGTAAGCAGGCAACCACTAAACATTTTCTACACCAAATCTTATAGCTCAAAAAACATGCTCAAACGAATTTTTATGTGTCGCCATATTGATTTCCTACTGTGGAGTCGAATTCTTAACAAAGCCAACTCAGATGCATCGTGCGCTATGGCCGAGCACGGTGGAAGCTAGGAGAGTTGACCAGCTGCCAAACTCCTGTGCCACTCACATTCGTGTTTGTCCGCGTGTGGCATGCCAAGTAACATGACATACCAAATTACGTGATCCGACATTACGACTTTGCACATGACGTGACACCATGACTTCGCACAAGACAGCGTCAAGTCGTGGTGTCACGGTGTTTACGTCTGCCGGACTTGTTATCGTGGCGAGGCAATGAAGCAAAGGTGACTGTACTTTACTAGTTGACAATGTTCGCTTATATCCCGCCACAGCTAGCTACCCGCTTTTATGCAGAGGTCATCCTGATCCAAACACTCCGATGACTAAAAATAAGCTATCTTTCGGTGTTCAAAAAAAATATACTAGCAAATCAAACCACAAATAGGGGTGGGTTATCTTTCGGAGGTGGGGCATCTCTAGGAATATTACGGTAGTTGGCGATGGTAGAAGGAAGGTATCCCAACTGCCACCTTTTCGAAGTTACCGAGTCTAAAAATCATGCTTTCAAAACCGTGAACAATTTATCTGTAGAGTAAATTCCCCAAACTCTTACTTATAATTAGAGCTCCTGCATATCCGCGAAATTATCCGCGGATATCCGCAGTAAACTGGCGGATGCGGATAAATATTAGACGGATTTCGGCGGATTGCGGATCGGATGCGGATGTCAGGGGCTGCGGATGCGGATATCCGCGGATCCGGATCTAAATTTTTGCCCGGTGGCATTCAGTCCGTCGACTGAGCTTTCATCTACAGATCATTTCGGCGACATGCGACGTTTGATCAAAAGGCTTCCCGTGTTCGTTCTATCGAAAAACCTGAGACGTTTCGTTGCACACAACCCTGCTATTTTCGTAACAAACTTTTTGTGTCTTGACTAGATTACAGGGGGAGGGAAACATGGTTTGGTTATGCACGCCTTAGTGAATCACGCGCAAGCTTTTAGCGGCTTAGTGAAGAAATACGTTGTCAACAAAACGCCGCAGGGGCATGTGCCCACAAAACGTACAGCGTCGACGAACCGTGTGTCCATGAAGTGTATGTCCGTGAAAAGTTGTCCACAAAACGTATTAATGCGAATAGCATTCTTTAGATACTTCACGCACTTTTCGTCTGTATGTATCTATCTATCTATCTATCTATCTATCTGGCTATCTAACCTCTTACGCCGCGGGTCGATAAATAAATAAAAAAGACCGGCGCCGGCTGGGATTTGAACCGTTGACCCTTTGATCAGCAGGCAGACGCGCTAACCACAGAGCTATGAAGGCAGTCATTCAGCGCACTCTAAACACTTGTTTATATCTTTACCATAGGACGCGCTTTACAGCGCTGTCACAGCTACCGGTGTGCGCGCGTTCCATGCACAAGGGCTAGCTCACCCTCTCCCGCGCTCAGCCTCCGCTAGCTCACCCTCTCCCGCGCTCGGGAGAGGGTGATGTAGCGGCCGTGCTCAGCCTCACGAGAGCGGAATGAGCCCTCGTGCATGGAACGCGCGCGCACCGGTAGCTGTGACAGCGCTGTAAAGCGCGTCCTATGGTAAAGATATAAACAACCGTTTAGAGTACCGTTGGTTGAGACTAGCCGAGACGCCAGAAAGTCTGGTCGGTACCATTTTGA
Organism: Ixodes ricinus; assembly: GCA_037355805.1. Lineage (NCBI taxonomy): Eukaryota > Metazoa > Arthropoda > Arachnida > Ixodida > Ixodidae > Ixodes > Ixodes ricinus. The sequence goes on from JAZHYW010011672.1 coordinate 87,441, forward strand.
GTGTTTGTGCGTATGGCGCGTGCTTTGCTCGCCTTCCTAAGTGACACAAACGCACGTGCTGGGCTGCGAAGATCGTGCGCAGGGCTGTGAAAGTGTCAACAAATTTAGAATCGCCTCAAGAGTGGGCTGGCGTATCTAGAGTGTGCCGGCCACCTGACGAACGCGCATAACTCCGCACCGTTTGATGCTATTCGCATTAACGTAGATAATCATTCCCAAAGGATGGGTTCTGCTGATTTTTTCCACATAACGCGTTTTGAAGAAACGACAGGGATCCTAAGAAAGATCCGATTCTCACTGAAGATTGCTTCAGCTATTGCGTTTTACCTCGTCAAAAATGCTATCTATAGAAAAAAGTAAAAATGCAGGGCATCAATCGTCCCGAGAAAGCTAGTTCTTTGGCAGGGAAAGAGTGGAAATCTTTCACGGGCAAAGAAAACTTCAAACGAACAAGTCACAAGAAAGTAGAAGAACCCTCCTCCTCTCCACAGAGAGTGGTGTGGTCATGATACCAAAAACAAAAGAAGTGCTTCGACGGTGAGCGCGACCCTGTGGCGCCACGGTTTGCAAAGTTTCGAATCAGCGGCACACGCACAGCGGCAGCCCTTAAATTGCCTGTTTCTTTCTTGTATGCTCAGAGTTCTAGCCAAGAAAGTCTGGTAGTTCATATTCGTCCGGTTACAACGCCAGGGCGCCAGCAATGCCAGTGGCTGCCGCGCGCAACCTCTGTAACCGCCCCAAGCAAAAAAAAAAAAGTTTTCTTTTAATATATATATATATTTGGGCGCCTGCAGACTGCTATCTTTCTCGAACAACACGTTAGTCGATCCAATCAGGCCTTGGACTCTGACTTAGCGGCACATTTGCCTGCTGGCTGACACGAAACACCGTGAGACTCGAGGTGGCCACATACCCTCGGTAACATCACAGAAAGGATATTGTCTTCCTACCACTGCTTCTCCTCCTCTTTTTCCAAACTTCTTTTTATATCTTTAATGACCTTTTTTTTTCAGGCGTTCAGACTTCCAATTCCACGTGCGGCAGGGAAGAACGCGGTCGGCGTGATTTCCGTTGACTTTGCTAGTCTAAATGTAATCGTAACCTCTGATGGTTGGCAAGAACATCGACATGGTTCCACATTTTGCGGATGTGGTTTGGATACGAATACAAAGTATGCGGATGCGGATCGGATACGGATACAATAATGTAAAAGTTTGCGGATGCGGTTCGAATGTGGATACAAAGTCTGCGGATGCGGATCGGATACGGATGCTAAAACTGTTATCCGCACAGGGCTCTACTTATAATTTTGTGCACTCAAGAACTGTAGCAAGAGAAGATTGGCTACTTGCGGAATGTTATTTTTCTCTTTAATGTGGCGAGTCAATATTTGTGCAAGAACCTTGTTGATAGACATGGGGGTTGATTACATAAAAGGTTTAATGTGCATCAGGCAAGTCTGCCTGATACAGGAGCACTGGCTGCGCCACAAGGATGGTAGCATGGACTTCTTGCCTTTTTCAAAACAGTGATAACAGTTGTTTAAGATCACTTATTTTTATTTTATCAAAATGTACACTTATCCAATGCAAAATGCATACTTTTTCTCTGACATTTAAATCCTGAAAGAACTACTACTTTATGCAACATATAAATTACACCCAAAACTTCATTTTTTCTTAGAAGGACAATTGCAGAATAATTTTAAGAAATTTAGTCAGTGCAAAATTGAGGGTTTAGAGGATAGTGGCAGAAAGCTACCATTTTTGTGCCACTATCGCTTGGTCAGTAAGGGGTTGGCTTATGGCAAAATGCCCCAGAATGAGCAAAAACTGGTAGGTTTTTTGTCTTGGTTTTTTTCATTCTGAAACTATATAACAACTCACCTGCCTTATTGCTTTAACTTCAAACAACATATGCAAAGAAAAAAAAATTTAAACAGCCTGTATGGAAAAAGGATGTCACAAAATTAATTTTACAACAAAAACAAAAAAGCTTTTTTAGTGCTATATTTATTGCACGGAACGAATTTGTAATCAGTGCCAAAGGAGCCCGCAGAAAAATGGCAACTAGCAGTCACGTAATGCTTGTGCTCTTCGAGAGTTTCTATGGGCTCTAAAAGTTACTTATTAATTATAATTTTAAGTGCAACAAAAAGCGAAGATTAATAAGTAACTTTTAGAGCCCACAGGAAGCTCCCGAAAGAGCACAAGCTAGAGCTCTGCACGGGACCAGGCCAACCCAAAAGCCCGGGCCGGGCCTGGGCCTGGGCCGGTTAGTGTGGATTGTTTCCGCACCCGGGCCGGGCTCAGGCAATGGTGTAGCACACTTTCTAAAACATTGAAAAGTAAATTCTAACGTGCTAATTGTTTAGATTTGAAAGAAACAAAAAAGCTGATGTGCAAACTTACTGCAACTCCACAAAAAATATCAGAAATAAAGAAAGCTGTCTTGGACAAAGAATGCCCTCAAGAAGATATGCAGAATCATGGGTATTTCATCAGCATAGTGAGACAGCTGCCAGCAGGCAAGAAAACGAGATTCCGGTAACAGGGGACAGTATGATTGTCTTTCCCCTTCTTTTTCGAACTCTTGAAGAAGAAAAAAAAAGGAAAGCCCTGTTCATCGCGTGATTGTGATATGACCGCATCTTTCATGCAAATTAGAAACGACGAATGAAATCCACAAACACCTTCCCAGAGCAGAGTTCAATTTAAAAAGTGAGGCATGCCTTGGCCTTTCACCGGCCCAGTCCGGGCCGGGCCCGATCAAGTAGGCATCCCATCGGGAGGGGCCCAGGTCGGGTAAGACTAAGAGTCAGCGGGCCTGGGCCGGGTCGGGCCTCGAAAAGTAGTCCCGTGCAGCACTCTAGCGAAGCACCACGTGATAGACCTGTGCACCGGTCAGAAAATGACAAAGTGGTGGCGTGAAAAAAGTCGCTAAATAATGATGATGATCATTACTTTTTAAATTTTTTTTTTTCAACTAACTAGGACTTGTGAGGTGTTTTCTTTCTTTTTTGAACAACATTTATCTACTGTCTGTAAAAAGAAGAAAAAGAAAAGTCATATTTTCCCCCACAATGTGCGAAGAAACGAAAGCATAGCTGTAGCACGGTCGCGCAATGCGGGTGGAATGGTGCCGTCACGTGATTGGCGTCGTGGATGCCACTGACGACCACCACCAGTGACCCGTGAAGTAAGTGGGATAAGCGCGGTGGAAGTTTCTACAACCATCTAACATTACGCGTAGCAACCAGATACTGCAAAGTGGGATTTCGCATAACGCGAGGATTGTTCGTAAAGAAGTCTTTCAAGCAGACGACACAATGATTTTCCCTTCGTCGCGGCTAGGCGGACGAGAAGTCCCGACATCCCTCTCCTCACAGCAAGAGGGGAGAGAAGAAAAGATTTTCCATTCTTGGGCCCGCAGCGACGACAACAGACAAGGACGAAATCTCTGCAAAGTGTCGCACATAAAGGTACTGCTTTAAAATGCGTTCAGTCAGCAGCGCGCCACACTTAGCGTGCGGCGGCAGTGCGGGGGTTCTGGGGACTTCGGTGGCAATGGCAGCACTGAACTTCTTCAGCGTAACTTGTAGCAGCAGTGGTGCACAGGTCTACCACACGACTCCTACGTGGGCTCCCACGGACGCCAACTACAAATTCGTATCAGCGCCGTAAAAATAGCTCTAAAATTTTTTTTCCTTTTTTTTTCGCTGTAAATTTTTTTACGAGATGCTTTTTTCATTTAGACTGTTAAAAACTGTTAGACTTCCTTTGCCTATTAAAAGAGGACACTGCCCAAAAGGGCCAACTTTTGAACCTTTAGCTTAATCGTGAATTAAATTTACTGTATAAACTGGCAGTTGCAAGGCAGAGTACAGTGTAAAGTTTCACCTGTGTACATGAATTGTAAAAGAAATTATAGTTGTTTTACAGCGGAGCTGTTAGGGCTAGTCTCCCCAGGATCGTGTCCCCCGCAAAGAAATGTCGACACAAAACTCTGGTTGCCGCCGTCACTAATAAATGGAGGTAGCTGTCCAGAGTGTTGTGTTTGCCGGTTGTTCGCTTGCCGCCGTCGCTCATAGATGGCGCAACCTTTCGAGCCCTTCCACTCTGGCTTGCCGACTTGCGGCCGGCCATTACTTCATTCCCACCATAGTACAGCTTCACTGGTCTTTCTTCTTCACGAAAGTGGAAAGGCTAAACGTTTTTTTTATCTGTAACACACTGACATCGCTTTGGAAAACCGTTTTTAGAGAACTAATGAAATACCCAACATTTTGCTCACTAGATATGCAGCAGAATGCCTGAAGGAGTGCAACTGTGAAAATAAAATTTCCAGAAAGTAATTTATTTAATGTTAACATCGCGCTGAAAAATCAAATAAATGTTTTGCCTTTTTTCTCATCGACAAAATCTTAACCTTTTTTTAAAAGACATTCAGAAAGTAAAAAAACAATGCCCAGTTGCATTGCCCATCAAATTCCAGTTAGGAAAAACAATGATTGAGCCTTTCGTTTTGTACCATTACCAAGCGATAGTTTTCCTAAACGATGTCAGTGTGTTCCAGATGAAAACGACTAACTTTTTCCACAATTCATGTACACATATGAAACTCTGCACTGCATTCTGCCTCGCAACTGCCTAAACATAGCATTATTTTCAACTTTTCTTGATTGCACTAAGAAGTTAGCCACTCCTTATTTTCACCCAATTTGTTCATGATTTTACGTGGCTATCTTTCGGGATATTAGGTACCTCCAAAATGTTCCCAATTAATGTACTGCAACACTAACTACATAACCTTGTACCCAATTTACACAATCTGCACATGCTAGCACACAACAAGTCTTAGCCCCCTCAGGTTTTCATCCCAATAATCCACTGTTCTCCACCCTGGTTGAGAATCAAACTCACTTTGCTTGATATGTTTCATGTGACATCACATGACATCACATGACATGACACAGTGCAACAATCCTGACATCATTCAACATGTTCATGTGACACTCTGATGTGATGCCCAACATAACTAAAGTCGGTGACAGGTGAATGCAATAGACGCTCTGCCTCCAGCATGCACCCGTTGACTTCCGCCGGACTTAGACTGCACGTGTGACGAAGTGCTCTCAACGGCAGAAAGCTCGCAATCGGGGCAAAGCGTCTAGTACTAGTAGTCTAGTAAACAATGAATTCCAACCCGGATAACATAATACTGGTACTGTGGGCTGTGAAATCGAAGGCTCTAGCCATTTCTTTTTCAACTTTTAGCTTTTGCAGTAATATAAATATTTAGCATGAAGAGAAGTTGGAAATTACCATGCTAAGTATTGGAAATTACCGTGCTATTGAGCTCCGCTGCAGCCAGTGTTTCCCTTTACTAAGCCATGGTGCGGGTAAGTTTTTCGAAGCCGAAACAATTCTACTACGTTGCAATGAGGAGAGTGTGCCTCTTCTAGTTACGATCCGGAAACTGTTCACTGGCAGAGCAAGTGAAACAAGTGAGACAAACTATTCTAATATCAGGGATGGAACTGGGCAAAGAAGCTTTGGAGAAATCTTGGGAGCAGAAATGACTGCAGTTTGGAGCAGGCTGGGAGCAGCAAAAACGAGGTCTTGGAGCAAGTTGGGAGCAGCATAGGGGTTTTAAGAATGTTAAAATAGAGGCTAAATGTCACCTGGTTTTTAAAACTAAAGAAAATATGGCATGCAGATAACTTCACGTAAACTCAACGGTAGTTTCAATAAACTTTTTAGCTGCAAATATTTTTCACAAAATTAAGTGCAAATTACACAACATATGAAGCAAAACGGCACATGACAGTGACACATGATAAAACCAGCTTGCAAAGAGGTAAATATAAACAGGTACAAATAGCTTTCATAGCTCAGCATTGACTGGTAAGGTGTACCGAAAGATAAAATGCAGGTACAAAAATGGTCTTTCATTTTTTAGTGACTAGAATAAAATAATAGATGTCCTTGCACATATAAGCCTATTGGGACTACGTCAATTGCACACGGATACACTTCACTTTTTCAAGATTCTGAGCCAATTTCGCATTAGCCTCCGCTAACATCACTTCTCCAGATTCAATCTTTTCCGTCTCCTTTTTCTCAGAACTAACTCAATCAATGAGTGCGCATGCTCAAGCATAGTCCGCGAACAGATGATGCACTATTCAAGTTGTCGGTCTTCTTCCTGAAGACAAGCTCTCTTCGTACCCGCTTCCCTCGCATCACTGTTCTTCCTCTTCTGCCTATCCTTGTCTTGCTTCAGACGATGCGACTCCAGGACTTCAGAAAAGCATGGTGAGCATGCAGCAACGGCAGCTAACGTTGGCGGCAGCAACCTTCAGATACAGATCATCGAATTCAGATCATCTGGCATCCCATTTGGGCTGGAAGTTCCCGTGTCAATGCTGCCGACAGAAACTGCGAGATGGCTAATTTCAACGAGGCTTGGTCATAATTTCAGTTTGGCACACCTTGGCGCAATTTTGTTCTTATTTATACTTTTGTATCAGTGTGGTGCATGAAAAGTCATTAGGTGCACTGTGGTGCAATTGGTGCAGCAGTTCCATCCCAGTAATATATCTGCTGCGAGTGGAACAAGCGAGTGTAACCGAGCAACGCAGTACCGTGCATGTTATTAGATACTTTTCTTGGTAGTGCGAGTTCACCCGCTTCAATTTCCTCGGTGAGGGCCACGGATGTCAAAAGGCTAATATCATAAATTTATGACTAAATAATCATCTATTCAAACATTCTGTAAAACACCGTTGGAGCACCCACTGCATGTTCACTGAAAACTGGGTTAATCTAGACATGGGCGCTTGTATGGTCAAATTGCCCGCTTAACGTATAGTTTGCAGAATTCCCAAGTTTGGGAATCGTTAATAGTGCGCGCTTCAACGAAGTGGGCACTTCTACGGTATTTACGGTACTAGACTCTGCAACTCCAACAAACGACCCGCACCATGACACAGACAGCATCGGCTGCAGCAACACTCTTTTACTGATGAGGGCAAGTGACTCTCACGAGACTTTCCGATCACCCTCCTTCTTCAGCTAACGCATATCGAAACTGGGCAGTTCCTCGGTTAATCTTTAGATTATTTGAGTGAAGCTTTAATTGCGATAATTCTTTTTGTCGTTTAATTGGAATCTTGTGCTGAGATAGTCAGAAAAAAGGAAAAAATGTCTGCTTTAATATTTCTGACGTTTTTATTTCTTTTAGGACAGAGGCTTGCATGGTAAACCACTTCAGCATGCCTGTGATTGTCATAGAGGGTGATTATACTGTTTAAATAATACCTTAAAAATTACTTCACTTCAAAATGCTTCCCATATTCACAATTCTTATAGGCATCAGAATGTGAAGTTTAAAATAAAATGTCACAAATGGCAATATGCCATTTGTGACATAGTAAAAAGGTTAAAGGAATATGTAGTATTAGTTTCAACGCCTTTCATGTAATATGACTGGATAATAATCAATTACCGGATTCATTGATTGATCAGTCTATTAAAGGGTAGCGATTAGTCGGGTTAATCTTTTAATCAAACTACAGCTCCAATCAAAACAGCATGTTTTATAAAAGCTGTGGTTTGTGCAAGATAATAAAAATGTGTGGGACCAGCGGTTGTACTATACAAACCACAACACTAAGATTATGGAAGCATCCGACTTAATACTAATTACTTTGCTCAATTTCCACGCATGTGAAACGATACAACACAACCTTTAGTAAAAAGAAATAACAAAAAACAACAAGCGTTTAATGAGGAGGGCTCAGCTCAGCCGGAAACGGGCTTGCGTCGTCGAGAGTTATGCTTCTAAACACGCGCCCGTAGCAGACGACCCACGGCAGTATCCCCTCTTTCACATGTTTCCAATTTTGGCTGCACAGTGGTGACACAGCTCAATCTCGAGGCTAATAAGTAAGGTTTCATGTTTTGGGGAGTTTATTTTTCTTCAAATTCGGACGGTGTTTTTCAGTTTATTTTTTGCTGAAAATTCAGATCTTAGTGGAGTTTATTTTTGTTTGATTCCCAGTTCTTCAAAATTCGAAGCTTAATTTTGCAGTTTTTATTAAAAATAGATAAATAAATAAATATTGTTCAAGTGAAAATGTATGCTTAACAAAAAAATTAAAACACACTATTTTTTTTTCTTGCTCGATTTGGCGTTGATGATATTGCCATTGGCATTACTACAGTCGACTCTCATTAATTCGAAATCTCTTAATTCAAACTTGCGGATAATTCAAACTAACGTGCAGGTCCCATCCTATGCGTCTCTATGGGAAGAAACTCCTGATAATTAAAACTTTGCTTTATTCAAACAAATCTTCGGCCCCCTCGAGTTTGAATTAATGAGAGTCGACTGTAATTTGTCCAACGACAAAAGTCGCTTCAATAAACGTCCATACCTCAAAATCAATAAACTCCTGAAGGTAGTCGCTGGGAATCTAGTATTTATCCCATCGGCAGCTACTTCGAGGTCGCCGGAAGGTGAAGTTCTTAACCTTTCGCGGTACGCATTTTTTGTGCAAAGACGCCGCCCACAGATGGGTTTTTTTACTCGGTCGCGTTAGAACAAAGATTATACACTGAGTGTAATGGTCAAGATAAGAAAAAGGCTTAGCTACTATGGAAACGCAGTAGTACGCACCGGTCTTCTAAACATCTGCAGCGCACCGTTTCAGGCTGAACGAGACAGAGAGGGCGCAAACTCGACGCGCCCGCTTCCGAGACGCAGCACTACGGCGACAGAGCCGGCTGTGTAGTTAGACTCCGATCCTTTCAACTCGAAAGCGGCTCGGCTTCGCAGGCGGCGACAGTCGGATGCACGAGCTGTTATCAACGAATCCGAGTTCCGAGAATGTCTGCTAAACACGAAGCCTCGGCTCAGTCTCCTCGCTCGCTAGCCTCCGCTGAGCAGCGGCACGCGTCTTGGCGTCAGTCTGCGTACTCACGTGCTATCATCGAGCGTCGCGTTGTTCGCAGAGCCGGTGGCGTCAACATGCCGCGCCAAAGGGCTAACATTGATCTGTCATTTACTTCTTGGTTGGTAGTTCGCTCTTGCAAACCTACGCAGATGGCATGCACCATCCGCGGGCAACGCTCCCGTCCAAGAAGAGGCGAATTTTATGAAGCCGGGTTGTCGCGGACGATTAGAGCAGTCTGCGGTACGTACTTGTTTCACGCGCAGAATACCTTGCGGGATCTTCATGGACGCTGCCGTACGAGTACGGCAGTAGCCGTCAGAGGTGCTTAAGGATGTAATGAAGAAGCTTCAACTGCCCCTCTTCCCCATTTTATGCAATCTTTCCATAGCTTTCACTGTTACAAAAACATAACCTCTCCTTCCTCTAAAGCACAAATAGTATGGCCGAAAGTGGAAACCTACACAGAGGCTTTTGTCGTGACCCGAAAGTACAATGACCTGTTGTCTTGAATGAACCTTGACGGAATAAGCGGTAAGGCCCCTTTTGATAATGATCCAAGATTTGAAAGATAATTGTGGTGGCATTTTCCCTGGAACATTGACCCTGTGTGCTAATCAAATTGTAAAATCCCACCTTTTTCTTTATTCCTTATTTTTGGGGTGGTGGGGCACCTGCAGGTCAAAATTCAGAGCTTAGTGAATAAACATGAATTGACAAAAATTTTATTGCCGGGCATTTTACTGAGTTTTTCGGATTTATCCGAAAACACAAAACCTTAACTAAAAAATATGGTGCATAAAATGTTTAGTGGTAGCCTGCTTACAACAAACTATGACCCATTTAGCACAGTAAGGGGGGCATTACTTTGGGTGCACGTGTCTTGCTGTTTTACCTTTTCTGGGCTTCCGTCCTCAAGGTACCACTTCTGAACACTGTTGCGCATCAGGACGTACAAGTATTTCTCCTCTTCGTCTTCCAAAGGCTCAGCCAGAACTTTCACTAGGTGGCGCTGAAAGAAATACAACAGCAAAAATGTTTGCCTCCAAAGCTTGCATACACCAAGAAGTTCACAATCTGTTGTGTCTTGAGGAATTCTTCATCAAAAGCAGGCTGGAAACCAACCAACCATGTCCCTTCTCGTCCATACACTTTTGACACGGTTCTGTTTGAAATTTCTACACTCGGTTTAGATACCCTCTCTGTAGTTTGGTTGGTTTTGTTTGTTAATCCAAGGAATTACCGGACAAAACCAAAAGCAAAGAAACTCCACAGAATGCATAATCATTTATTCTGAAACCTTCCCCTTAGCCTAAACTTCAAATTAACTTGAAGCAAACAAATAAATGTAAGAATTGCATACCACAGTATACAAAAACCTTTCTATTATTGCTTACATTAAAACGATTGCATTCATGGAAAATTGCAGAAATCTCAGTTTCTCAGGACACTAATTTGAAGCTGACAACTGCTGAATTTAGAAAAAGATTTATAAACTTCCTCTGTGCACACTTTAGCTCAAATTGTCCACAATCTAATTTTTTCTTTTTTTATCGAAGCGGTTGTAAAAGGTGTGTGGGCACATTGTGTGCAGTAACGGCATTTTTCAAGCTTGCCTCAAAATTATCTATATACGCCTGCTTCCTTCTAGGGTCAGTCTGTTTATATAAAGATTGCTTTACTTTTTCCACTGTTTAGCAATGAGGGTTCAAGCACCAGCACAGAAGTCTTACCTGCCACAACCCAACACTTGGGACAAGAATTCCGCTTTCTGCGAAGTGTAAAAACTATTTATATAATTTAGGAGGGTCGCTGACTTCTCCCGACAGAACCCTGTAGAGCACGCTTCTGAGGTGAACTTCAGCATGCTTACAGAGAGGTAGTAAAACCGACCATATTGTCAATGGTTCTGCCTTTAAAAAGCCACGCTAGTCTACGAACAACTGTAGGTTTTGATCTGGCAAATTATAGCAAAACCTTTCTATTCTAGGCTTGTTTGATTTATCTACTCCCCCAACACCAGCTGCACTTGATGTATGATGCCGCATTCGGTTTACGATTGCAGATTATCATAGAACGGACAGTGGAAGTACACTGCTCTGAACTTTTCTGCACCAATGTAGGCTGGTGCAGGTAAACTGAATGAGCCCATTAAAAAAATGATGCTACAATAAGGATATGAATTTAGTGAAGAAAAGTTTAAATATGCTCATAACACTGATACAGATGTTTAAAGAGGCCATGAAACGAATTTTGGGATGGTATAAATGAATTTAGATTGGAAGTTTACTAATAATGTATCGTTTAGTGGGCCAAGAGAAAGAAGGTAGAGAATCAAAAGCCAGATTTTCAGTACGAAAATTTGAAAACACGGCGGACTATTTCGTACCTCCTTCTCTTTCGAAAGCTCTCTGCCTTTTCACAGCGATACATCCGCGGTACCCAAAGCACGTCACGCAACCCCAACAAACGTCCCACGATACCCGACCTCAATATATTCCCTTCACCCCTAAGCCGACAGTGTGGTGGGAGCTACATGCTTGCCGGACTAATCAGCCACCTCCCTTTCGTTACCTGACCCAATTCTCTTCACGTGGGTGTGCACAGGGGAGCGTGATCCTGTGGCGAAAGTGTGGCTATTACAGCACTGTCAGCTTTGGGGTCAACAGGGAGGGGAAAGCAACTTTTGTCTGAATTTTGAGTGACGGGCTAACCTTCTAGGGGAGAATGGAGATGTTTGGGTACACAAACGAGGGTCCGAGCAAGAAAGGAGTTCCCTCTTTCCCTCTTCTTGAGCTGTTTGGCACACTCCACAATTTTCGAGTTAAGGAGGAAAGCTAAGGAAAAAGTTAAAAAATTGTTTCATGGCCCCTTTAAGGTACTGATATAGCTAAGATTCCTCCTGAAAAATAAGCTGTGCTCGCTATACAGAGGTTCAAACGTAATCTAATCTTTACGCCAGGAGCAGGGCAAGCAGACTGCAAGACACCCACCACTTCGGACGACTGAGAGGGCATGGCTCCGAAGATGAAGGAAGACACCCGTCGTCCAATCCCTGCCAAGATGCCCTGGGGCGCCCGCAGCGGCTTGAACACCAGCGTCGCCTGTTTCACGGAAAGATTTCCAGGTTAATCCCAACAAGGGCAAGTCCTCACCGAGGCAAACTGATTCGCACGAAGTTCAGGAGCCGACAATTAATTTAGCGCAATTCCTGATTTCTTTACTTCAAATAGGCCTCCAAGATGGAATGAAAGGTGGTTTCAAACTTGTGGAAGACGGTTATAAAAAAATAAGGAGGCACGCTCAAGCCTCAAACATTTCGCAGAGTGTTCAAGGCCTGTTGCCAGACTTCGACTATTTGACGACCAAATGGGTCACACTGTGGCGAAACCAGAGTTTGCCTTCTGCCCTAATGTGTCACACTGCCACACTCCACGCACCTGGCCCTCAACCGCAGTTGGAGTCACCAGCATCAGGGAACTTGTGGTTGTTGCCAGGACACAACCGATAGGCTGGAAGAAGAAAAATACTCTCGTTTAATTGCTTCACCTCCCCCACGGTGCAAATCGTTGAAACAGGAGCCCAACTTTGCATCACCACTTGTACAATGAATATGGTTGTCTCAGCTTCCCAAGGCCCGTGAGATAGAGTATGCCATGCTCGTAGGGATCCTAAAATCTCTACATTTTTATTTAGAAGTCGATGCCATTGTATGCACTGAGAGGCTTACTATAAACTACCTATTTCTTGTAATAGTATAACAATTCAAAAGAGCCATTAAAAATTTATTGCGACAAGAAACTGCACAGGGCAGTTTCTTCTCGCAAAAAGGCACTGTGCATGGAATAATACAAACAATTTAGCAACGCGGCACTTACGAAAATGAGTGGAATATGAAGCCCAAAAACAAAGTTGTTTACAACGTGCAACATAAAAAAAAAAAGGCTGAATCGGTTTTTGAAATTGGTATACTCCCGGGTGATTTATGCGCTAAACATATTTCAGGCTGACTCCTCCGGCGTAAACCATGCGTGAACCCCCCTTCAATTCCCTTACCCGTCTCCCAAAGGCACCATATTCAGTCGTGCCCCACCGTGGACCACGTCCAAAGCTACGGACTGCTAGGTCCGATCCCGAGTCATTTAGAAAGCATGCGGTACATTGCCAGGGGGCGCATGACGGTGCGCCACTCCGACACGCACGTCGGAACAATGTACCACGTAGTTTCTAAATGGCTTGTGATTGAAAAAGGCGGCCCGTAGCTCCGGCCATAGTCTATCGTAGGGTGAGATGAAGTATTGGGAAGGAAATCCAACCGTCGTGCCCCTAGTAGCGGAAGTTGGGAACGAAACCCGCGGAGACAGCAACAACATTAATCATTTGCTCGTATTTCCGACGCACGTTTGGCCCACTCGACATGTCGGCGTTCAACCGGGCTCGACACTCAATTGGATGCGAGTCTCGGCCGAAGGCCGACGCACCACTCGTGCACAACCCGTGACCCGTACTCAATAGAGGAGGACAACGTAAAGAATGCAGTGCGATGGCCCTGCATCGGGTGAACCCCGCCGTCAAATGGCCCCGTGTCGGTCACGTCGGCCGAGCTATGTAAAAAAGAGCTGGACAAGGTGCTACCTATAGTTTGGTCTCCCTCCAATAGGACTGGTGCCGAAACCTAAGGAGAATGTGAAGGGCACTCGTAGAATTGTGGAAATACTCGCAGAGTCGCTAAACAGAATGTGCAGGTTTGAGGCTCTCGAGACGCCGAAGAGTGTCGAAAATGAAGCTGCTCCCTGCAGTTCTCGTCCTGTCGGCAACTATTGGCGACGTGCCCGAGCAAAAGCGTCGTCACGATTGGCCTTTACGAGTGGCGAAACGCTCGCCACAACGTCTGGAGTACGACGAATTCTACTTTCGTCGACGGAAATATGAAGGATGTCAGATGGTCAACTTTGACGGTGCCTGTTTACGGATGCGGGGACTACAAGATTCTGTCTTGAGTTTTACGCGTGCCATCGAGATCGTAGCTAGTAATTAATCATTCCAGTCGCGACGTTACAGATGGGAACCGTAAGAGGAAGCCACCGAAACGTCTAACCGAGCTACGGTAACCACCGAGGGTGATCGTCGAGACGGCGGTGGAGGGTCGAGAACGGTACCTGAAGGTCCGTGAGGGAGCAGCACTCTTCTCCCTGCAAGTCGGCCAGGGCATCCGCCGAGGAGCCCTCGTGGGCAATGTTGGGCCAATAGCGTAGGATCCCTGCGGGCGACACTGCCAGGGCGGCGGGGGCGAGCCCGTCCCGTAGAAGGACGCACGCCAAGTCCGCCCGGTGTGCGAGGTCGCTCGGTGGGAGCATCAGCATCCGACACTGCAAGTGCACCCAAGAAGATTGAGAAACGTCGTCGCGAAAATGTTCCACCCGTGGCGAGAGCCTACACCATATCTTTTTAGCCTTTAAGTCGCAGTTTTTTTCCGAAATTTCCGTCGGTGCGTCTTATAAGATGGTGTGACTTGCGTGCCTTTTTTTTCTAGAAGTACAGACCTTAACTGCGGAAATTCGCAACAGGGGGTTATTTTTCTCGTTTGATTCGTCGATGAGAATGTTGAAACTTGCTCTCACCTGCAATCATAATGCACATATGCCGGATGTCAATGCAGCTTCGCCGTACCGGCCGTACAAATATTCAGGTGCAAGTTATACAAAGGTGTGACTTACATACCAACTTTTTCCGGAAGCAGGTGTTTATAAGGAGATTATTACGGGTACTATTTCTATGGCCTCTTGTCTCCACAGGAAAAGAGCAGGGCCAATAACCTAGAGCAGGCTGCCTGTTCATAGACCGTTCCGGCAATCGCCTTCTGTGAGCTACCATCTTTGTCTACTGGGCTGTGAAACGCATTCCGAGCACATACAGTACCTCTTTTGTGCTGAATATCGACGCCGCTCATGCATCCACAGCCCAGTGACTCAGCATTTTTTTTTTCCGGTGATAAGTTTAGATGAGCTCCACAGTTGCAAATGGCGGGTGCAAAAGTAATGGAGTAGCCTTTAAACAATTCGCTACGGCAACGCTGAATGAACAGCGGTACCAATCTTTTGTTGCGACTGCTGAACAGATTCTTTCAGGACTACAAATTCTGACCCATGTTTCATAAAATTTGGACCACTGCACGGTGTGACCCGGTTAGCACCAATGCTACTCGATCAACTCAGTTGGCAAACTCCCACGGAGAGCGTGATCTCTTCTAAGACATGCGCTGACACACGTCAGTTTCCGCTGATA
This sequence comes from Ixodes ricinus, assembly GCA_037355805.1. Classification (NCBI taxonomy): domain Eukaryota; kingdom Metazoa; phylum Arthropoda; class Arachnida; order Ixodida; family Ixodidae; genus Ixodes; species Ixodes ricinus. The sequence goes on from JAZHYW010011672.1 coordinate 102,682, forward strand.
ACCCCTAGATTCGGAATTGCAGTTTGAAGTGTCATCCTTCATCCCCGCTGCAGCCGTGTTTTGAACTGCTGTTGCAAGACACGCCGCAGCAAACAAGAAGGTTGGCGCTTCAAACAGCGTTAGCCCGGCTGAAGGACACGAAAAGGGATCACGCTCTCCGTGGGAGTTTGCCAACTGAGTTAATCGAGTAACGTTGGTTAGCACGAACAAGCAGCTGTTAGTTGTACACATTTTTGTCTCGTAACTGAAAGCTGCTCACCAAAACTAATAGTGAATTGGAATATGGTTATCCAGGTCACCGACTTAGGCCCTAAATCAGGGGTCTCAAACTCAATCGGGTGTGGGGGACAGATAGCCAACCACCAAAAGGTTGAGGGCCAATGCAGAAAGAGACAGGAAGAAGAAGGATTATATTTTAGGACCAAAAAAAAAATGAACCGCAGTGGTTTTCACTTTGCAAGGTCTCTCAGTAACCCATTTGAGATTTTCTAAAAAGGGACCTCGTGCTCTCTGCTTTTCGTAAACTTGCATTCATAGCTTTGATTTCCTACTGCGACTACTTTAGGCCCATCCCTGATGTGATCACAAAATGTAAAAGTACACCAGACTGCCAACTTGCTTGTATTTGTTAAAGGCACAAAAGAGCAAGCACGCTCTCGCTGCCGAGTCGCTCAACTTTCTCGGAATTGATCAATTTCAACTATTCTTTAAAGAAAAGCTTAATACTATGGTTTATGCTTGCCTGACAATTTTTATAACAGCATTTTCAGGCAACTCTTGCATTTTAATTGTGTTTTTTTACTTCTAGAAACTTAAGCTCATAGCTCTATCGCTTGAAGTTGCTCCTACTAAGCAAGAGTTTGTGCAGCCGAGGTGCACCCTAAAGAGCTCGCACTTGCAGCATAGTAGTGGGATTGTCGTACAGGTGATTAGCATGAGAAAAAGCTCTAAAGCAAAAATTAAGGCACAACAATACTGAGCCCGAAGAAAACAGAATACTAGAGAGAAATATGTAAACACGTTATAAGTGCAGAGCTATGTTTTAAGCATATATGGGTGGTTTCATTTGAAATCGAACACGCTTTGTCGGGGTGGGCTTTCAATATTTTTTAAATATATGTAATTGCCTTATTTCTCGAAAAACAGAACCGCTTTTCAAAATTTTTTAAAACATATTTTGCTCCACAAAAAATTATTGAGTGGAGCAGGGTGAAAATCTGTTTTTTACTCCGTGATTTTTCTACCCAGTTCTGTACGCTGGTGTGAATACGGGAAGCACACAAAACTCAGTTATTTTTTGTGATCTTGTATGTTATTTCGACTATTTTGTAGTTCAAGAGAAAATACTTTTCTATTTTTGTTTATTGAGGTACAAAATGCCAAACATTGTCTCTTTGACAGTCCGGTGACATCTTCAGAGCCTTGTAACTCATGAGTTATTATATTTGTCGCTTACCAAATACTATGCGGGTGTAGCCATATACATGGGCTATCGACTTAGCATAAGTTTAGTTTTTTTTTTTATTTTCACTGAATTTTTTATATAAAATTTGAAATATCGTCGAAAATGAAATTAACCGATATTTTGAACCCACTTTATCGAAAAAGGACATTTTTTATTTCGTTCAATTTTTTTAAATATTGCTGCCGATCATATGAACTTTCAATTAGCTTGATTCAATTTCCCCTTTTCTTGTAGTATCTTCTCTAGAAGTGACTCGAATCGCTCCCACGTGACAATGCGGTGACAACTACAGAGCCTTGTAACTCGCGAGTTATTATATTTGTTGCTTACCAAATACATGCGGGTGTAGCCCTATACATAAAATATCGACGCGCATAAGTTTAGTTTATTTTATTTTCACTGAATTTTTTATATAAAATTTGAAATATCGTCGAAAAATGAAATTAACCGATATTTTGAACCCACTTTATTGAAAAAGGACATTTTTTATTTCGTTCAATTTTTTTAAATATTGCTGCCGATCATATGAACTTTCAATTAGCTTGATTCAATTTCCCCTTTTCGTGTAGTATCTTCTCTAGAAGTGATCGAAATCGCTCCCACGTGACAATGCGGTGACAACTACAGAGCCTTGTAACTCGCGAGTTATTATATTTGTTGCTTACCAAATACATGCGGGTGTAGCCCTATACATAAAATATCGACGCGCATAAGTTTAGTTTATTTTATTTTCACTGAATTTTTTATATAAAATTTGAAATATCGTCGAAAATGAAATTAACCGATATTTTGAACCCACTTTATCGAAAAAGGACATTTTTTATTTCGTTCAATTTTTTTAAATATTGCTGCCGATCATATGAACTTTCAATTAGCTTGATTCAATTTCCCCCTTTTCTTGTAGTATCTTCTCTAGAAGTGATCGAAATCGCTCCCACGTGACAATGCGGTGACAACTACAGAGCCTTGTAACTCGTGAGTTATTATATTTGTTGCTTACCAAATACATGCGGGTGTAGCCCTATACATAAAATATCGACGCGCATAAGTTTAGTTTATTTTATTTTCACTGAATTTTTTATATAAAATTTGAAATATCGTCGAAAATGAAATTAACCGATATCTTGAACCCACTTTATCGAAAAAGCCTCTTTTTTTTATTTCGTTCAGTTCTTTTATTATTGCTGCCAATCATATGAACTTTCAATTGGCTTGATGCGATTACCCTCTCTTTTTTTTCCGTTGTATCTTCTCTAGAAGTGATCGAAATTGCTCCCACATTCTCAGAACGGCCAAACGCAGTTTCCGCAGGTCGGCTTCGCTGCAAAGACTATACTGCTTATTTGTGTGTTCAAATGCAGCGGGTAAATTTATTTTGATTGAGAACACTGGTTCTTGGCTACATATTGTACTTTTAGTTTTTTAATAATGGCAACTGACATTCCTTAGTCTGATAGCGGTGCAGCGGATGTTCCATTATCCGATGTCTAAAGCCAGGGCACAAAGGGCAGAGAAAACGGAACGAGCTCTTCATGTAGCCAGACCGGGGTCATATATCTGTGTGTGCTATACACAGCTTGTGAGGCAGGTACAGCACGCCCGGCGTTTCGAGCTATAGGCCCATATCCGTTACACCCAGGAAGCATCCAGCACGGGCGCCAATCCATGATGTGTCTTGTGGCGTGCGATCAAATAACCATGTAATTGCCTGTTCTTGATTGTCAGCATGTATATCAAAAATATGCAATATTACATGCCCCTTTTTAAGAAGGAAAAGCAGTTTGCAGAAAAAAGTGAGGAAAACGGACTCAGTTTAAATGAAGCGAAGACAATTTTTTTCAGAACACGAACACCAATTGGCGATAAATGGTAATTTTTGTTAATTAACGCTAATATATTTAGGATGCACTTGTAAAACAATATGTTGTTGTGCTTTAAATAGTCCAGTTCACGAGCAACGCAATATTGGAACTTTTTGACAACGGCATCGGCTTGCCTCTGCGGAGACGATCGAGCGCGGAGGCGAGCTGAACTTTAAACCACAGCGATCGGATGCAGCCGAGAAGTTCAACAGCGTGGTAGGACGAGACGGACAGAACGAAAACTGGAGCCAAAGCGAGCGAACGGTGAACCCGAGACGGTGGCCCTTCTGTTTGAACGAGTGTGTGCAGTTAAAAATAAGAGTGTTGGGTTTTGTTCAAGACTGATCGATATCTCTGATGCCAAGAAGCAACGATTCCCACGTGCACAGAAGGCAGATGCAAAGATTGTACAGCCTTCGAGAATATGGAAAAACGATTTGACGATTTTATTTTAGGTGGCTACGGTAGATTCGCTTTGGCTAGGCACACATTGCTTTGGTTTGGGAATAAGAAAAGGTTTGTTCTATTTTCTCCTTCAAAATAAAGCGCGTCCGGCCAAGGTGGACTTGGCACCGCTGCATAAACAGCATCGGCGAATGTGTCTTTCTTATTGGCGGAGACTGTACATCTCGTGCTAATGTCACTTTAGGTTCCTGGCCCGGCTCGCGAACTGTGCACCACACATGTGAGGAGCGTAATCCTGTGCGAGCACCTACTGAGGCCCATTCTTCTTTTTTTGTGCTTCCTGAATATATTGATTTCTTTCTCCGGTAAGTCGAAAAGCTGAACGCTTCTTGTCATTGTTTTAATTTTTATTTAGCGAAGTTCTTGGACGTCTCGCATTAAAGGGGTCCTGCATTGACTTTTTTACTAATTTTTAATTTGCACCAAACCTGAGCGCACTGAACGTAGTAACTTAATGACACCTTTCTTTTCTGGAATTTCGCTTTATGTTAAAAGTTATAGGCAAATTAAAATTACAAAAACAAGCAAAAAATAACCTCCTTCATGACGTCCTTGGTTGCTTGAGTGGCCGTGAACCAGACGAGGGGTAGTGAGCTGAGCGAGCGCTCACGGCTGCCGTACTCCGTGTCGACGGCGCGAGAGGGCGCCATAAAGCGTGTTCTGGATAGGCTGTCTAGAAGCGGGCAGCTAGGAGCGGCTCTCCACAGCATTTTCTGCGCGATTTAACACTAATTCGGCATGGCACTTCATTGGCCACAAACGACAGCAAACACGGGGTAAAAATCAGTTCAGAATGGGAGCCACTTCGCGCTGCCATACCGCGAAATGGCCAAACCGCCAGACAAAGCTGCTCACCGAAGGCCTTGGGAACGCTCAGAGCCGGTCGGGTCGTTCGGTCCCCACGGCCGCAGCGCCGCCGCGTACATCCGGAACCTTTCCGTGTCGGCGCCTGATCCCACTACTCCTTTCTAGTATGCGCCGCCTTTTACACCACTTGGTGGCGGGTATGTCGACGGATCATTTGTTGTTTCCGTACTTTATAAACTCCATTTGTTTCTTTTCTAATCTAAAATACTGAACAAAAAACTACTTTTATGAATAATTGAAACGGTTCGCGCCACTTCTATTTTGTATTTCGACTAAAAAGAAGCTTTTAGCGGCTCTGACCAGTAGTAAGCCCAGGACCTAAGACGTCACATTACGCGCGCTTTCGGTACCGCGGGTCGCCCCGTCGGTGGAGGAGGTTTCCGCGTCGTCCGGTTAAAATATGACGCACTGATATTTAGTTACTCTCCTCCGTGCCCGCTGGCTTGCCCGAACCCCAAGGGACGTGGAAACCTCAAAAAAGGTAGACGCTTAATTATGATTGCAGGGCCCCTTTAAGGAAGACCAGTGCCCTGCGACTACGAAGATGTAGTGTACTGTGCGCGAGGTGCTTCTATAGCATCTATGACAACTCTGTGGTATCACACACAAACAGATATATGACCCCCGGTCTCGGCTACATGAAGAGCTCGTCTCAGCTTCTCTCCGCCCTCCTCCGTGCCCTCTGCTTTAGGACATCCGGATAATGGCTAGCATCCGCTGCACCGCTAACGATCGGACTAAGGAATGTCAGTTGCCATCATTACAAAATTAAGAAAATACAATATGTAGCCAAGCACGAGTGTTCTCAATCAAAATGAATTTACCCGCTGCATTTGAACACACAAATAAGCAGTATAGTCTTTGCAGCGAAGCCGACCTGCGGAAACTGCGTTTGGTCGTTCTGAGAACGTGGGAGCGATTTCGATCACTTCTAGAGAAGATACAACAGAAAAAGGGGGAAATCGCATCAAGCCAATTGAAAGTTCATATGATCGGCAGAAATAATAAAAAATATTGAACGAAATAAAAAATGGCCTTTTTCGATAAAGTGGGTTCAAAATATCAGTTAATTTCATTTTCGACGATATTTCTAATTTTATATAAAACATTCCGTAAAAATAAAATAAACTAAACTTATGCCCTTTGATAGCCCATTTATAGGGCTACACCCGCATAGTATTTGGTAAGCGACAAATATAATAACTCATGAGTTACAAGGCTCTGAAGATATCACCGGATTGTCACATGGGAGCGATTTCGATCACTTCTAGAGAAGATACAACAAAAAAGGGGGAAATCGCATCAAACAATTGAAAGTTCATATGATCAACAGCAATATAAAAAAAATTGAACAAAATAAAAAATGGCCTTTTTCAATAAAGTGGGTTCCAAATATTGGTTAATTTCATTTCCCACGATATTTCAAATTTTATATAAAAAATCAGTGAAAATAAAAAAAACTAAACTTATTCCCATTGATAGCCCATGTATAGACCTTTTCTGCAAGTGCGCCGCCATCTTGAATTGACGTCACTTCCAGTATGGGCTGAAAACATTGTTTTGCCTTTGCTACGCCAATAGAAGGCATTTAGGATACAAGCGTAACCGTCACACCTTCTCGTTTTGCCTCCCCTTTATTTTTTTCACTATTTCCAGGTTGAAACATTGAATTATTTTTTTCGTCGCCCATACCGATACGCCTATTAGGTGGCTGGGGACGAGAGTACACAGAAAAGGTCTATAGAGCTACACCCGCGTTAGTATTTGGTAAGTCGACAAATATAATAACTCATGAGTTACAAAGCTCTGAAGATGTCACCGGATTGTCAAAGAGACGATGTTTGTCATTTTTTACCTCAATAAACAAAAATAGAAAAGTATTTTCCTTTGAACTAAAAATAGTCGAAATAACATACAAGATCACAAAAAATTACTGTGAGTTTTGTATGCTTCCTGTATTCATACCAGCGTACAAAACTGGGTAGAAAAATCACGAAGTAAAAAAACAGATTTTCACCCTGCTCCACTCAAAATTGTTTTGTGAAGCAAAATATTTTTTATAAAATTTTTAAGAAGTGTTTTTTTTTGTTTTTTTTAGAAATGGGCAATTACATATGTTATTTAATAAAAATTGAAAGACCCACCCCGACAAGCATGTTCGATTTCAAATGAAACCACCCATATAAATTACGACGTGAGACCATTATTTACGACGCATACAACGCTTGGGACATGGGAATGAAAGTTCGCAGCCGCCTGATGCTTGGGGGCCGCGTCTCAGCGAGTCGTGGGCCGAGCGTTTGAGACCCCCCTCCTAAATCATGGTGCTGGTTACTATATTCTACAAGCAAAATGTAAAAAAGCACTGATGTTGCACATGTGGTAACTGTGTCACATACTGCACTTCATTATATCCCGCCTCCTACAATGTGCAATATCCGTTAACTGAGTGCATTTATTTTTTTTTTATAAATTCTTCACTTTTTTTTTTAGGCTAGATAATAGACACAGGGACATAATTCGAACGTTCGAATATCGGTGTACCTTTGAACAGATTAGCGGTATCCAAAAGTTTTCTAACATCATCAAAATATCTTGCAACACTATCTTAGCACTTTCCCGAAGCTCGAAAGCCCAGTGGCAAAGTGACACCCGAGGTGGCACCTACAAGAGCAAAACTTTCTCACAGTACACAAAGAGACAGTTTAAGATCGCTGCAGTGTTGCTTTTGTCAGGGAAGGTCTTGAGAACTGAAGCATTCAGAAAAGAGGGTCAATCCAACAGTCTTTTCAAACCAAGTGGCGATCAAAAAAGGCGAGACCAATCCTCGGTGCAAAATGTTCCCCTTGAAAAACACCATAAAACCATATCCTCTCAAAACAATTGGCAGCTGTATTTTAATACGTTGATCAAAACCGCCAAATGGAGAATCGCCGCATGCCCTTTTTCTTTGGGACCACACAGAGAATGCACAGACACACAGACTGAGACTAGGGATAGGGAGCCTTGTGTGAGACAACCCATAATAGTTTCATTCAAATTACCTGCACCTCCTTCACCGGTGCAGAAAGTGTAGGGTGGTGTACTTCCGGTACGTATACTGAGATACGACCGGAACTACACCACCCTACACTTTTCTGCACCAGTGCAGGTAAATTGAACGAGCCTAACGTGTCGACATATGATGCGTGTGAATATGCACAGTTAGTCAAGGGCACAGGTGTTTGGCAGACGGCCAACTCTGCAGAGTCCCTCCAAGGGCACACTTCGGACGACAGAAGAGCTGAGTCAGCTTCGGTAAGAATGTAGTTCTGCACTCAAAAATGTCCCAATTAGATGAAAACAATAGCCCGGTGAACCGTAGAATATGCTGGCCTTTCAACCCGACAGAAATGCAATAAACGAACCACTCACCCTCTTGTTGCGCGCATCCTGCTCGTACTGCCACACAAAAAGCTTCCGGCCACAGACGAGCCACGCCCAGCCAGAACTCGATATCCGGGCATTAATGTCGGTTCCCGCTGAAAAAAAGTGGCAGGGATCATAATGAAGTACTACTGTACACAGTCGATGACAACTTGAGGACCCAGTAGATGCTCGGCCTCAAGTGCAAGCTTAATGCCCAGAGTCGGGCAACGAGTGCGTGCTGGAGGCTTGGTTACACCGACAATGTGAGATATATAGTATGTGCCTCACTTTCCAGATGTTCAAATGGCAAATGCATATACTATATCGGAAGGACCAGTTTTGCTACTGGACAATTCAGCAAAAACATTGTAAGCAGCCTCTGATGCCACCAACGTGCCTCTACAATGGGCTTATTACTCTACTATAGGGTTGTTAATATGACCTTCTACTGGCCAAATTAGAGCGTGAGCAGTCTCCTAATTTAAAGAATGCGGTCACCTGCATACGTTTACGGTGCTTCGCAGCCTTAATGCCACCTACGAGTGCCCGCCTTATGTGGAGAGACTAATCCTATCGGCTATCATTTTAATTATTCAGTCACGTGACCAGACATACTCCACCTCCAGATAAGGGTGGGGGGATGTGGTCGGACTGGTGGCTGAGCACGGTCTGGCTATCGACTAAAACTCTACTAGTCAGTAACTCGTTTCATGGAAGTCACGTTCTTCGGCCCCCGTGTTCTATCGAAAATTCCCACATTATGTCTGGTCAAATGCGTAAAAATGCAAATATGTATCGGTTTTGACAACGTAACCAGCTCGTGGGTCACTTTTGTAGCAGGCCCATTAATGTTTGCATTCTTCTGGTTACATTGCACCGTCTCCGCAATTAGCCTCTGCCAGCTTGCAGGCACCTCGGCGCAGATTCGAACCCGCCTAATGAGCATCTGTAGGCCGGCACTCTGCCTTGGAGCCAGGATTGTAATTGTGTGAAAGATGTCCGATACAGAGGCACTGAAAAGTACACCGTAACACCCTATGTACAGTCGGCATCAAAATGAGCTGGCCTCGTCTAACGCCCACTGGAGCGGCAAAAACACCACACATGGCGCCGTTGTCACGATGAGCCGCTGAGAGCAAGGTTGGAAAGGACTGCCACGATTTCATGCATGGGGAAGTTGGTAGAAATGATAAGTCGCACATCTAGGATAAACTTGACTGGTCTCGTTACGTGGCCGGCTCTTGGCTTTGATGCATCACCATGCCGTTCATGTTTCTTCTGTGTTCTTTTGCTTGTCTACGATCAGTTGCCGTTGGCTTATCATTACTACCAACCTCCCTCATGCATGAAATCGCACCAGTCCGTTCAAGCCTTGCTTTCAACGGCTTATAGCAACAGGGGCTCCCCAGTGAGATTTTTGGAACTCTGGACGCCGCTTTGTCGATCCAGCTCATTTTATTTCCGACTACAAGTTCTGTGACAGATACTGCGTCACCCAGTGGCTAACTTCGGAACGATTGTTGGAATTAATTGGGTGGGAGAGAATGGTGCTCCCCAGGGCCAGGACGGACACGACCACTGTGCTTCAAGTTCTTGGGAGAGTCGTCACTCTCGGGAATATTTGCAATTACAGCAAACTATAGCGGGAGTGCTAATCAGGCAAAATGGCGGACGAAAGGAGGTCGTTTTCGTCGATCAGCGCACGGACCACCATAAATTTCTTGCACTGCAGCATAAAATACCATATGAAAGCAAAGTGATTTTTAGATGATAGAAACCTTCTAGTCAGACGGCGGAAGCATCAAAATAATTACTGGAAATGATGTTTGCTTCCATGCTGCCTACGAGAACCAAGCAGTGATAGCAGACGACAAAGTCGAAACGACCTCCTCTCGGGTGTCTCGGCGTTGCCGCTACGCGGCGTCGATTTCGCTGGAGTCGCCAATAGTAATTCTACTCGCGAGATCGCGCTTAAATGTCAAGGCGCTTCAACTGACTGTGTGTGTGTGAGCGCCGAGGTGTGGCTCCGACGAGCCTGACGAGTGGTGGTCCTGCATTCGTTTCATTCGTCTACAACTCTGCATGGCTACCACGACTCACGCTCGGCCTTGACGATGGCTTCGCCCACGAGAACCGGCAGATCAGCGCCGAAGATTTCGACAACATGGTCGGCCGTCTCCTCCAAGATTTCGGACCTGTGAAGCGAGCTGTCCAAATGCTGGCTCTGCGAAAGAAACCTGTAAAAAAACGACCGTCGAAACAACGGCGTTCATTTCCCTAAGCCTATCGGGCATTTAAATCCCCTCTGCGACATGTTGTCGGATGCAGATACAGAGAAACGTAAAAAGCCTTCGGAATTACGTTGCCGATCAGTGGCCATAAATACATTCACTGAAAGCGCGAAATGTTTGTGCTAGCAGGAGTCTTTGGTACTACAAGCGACACTGACCACGGGCAAACTCAAACTTACCCGGGCGTTCGCGGCGAGCGTCCAAAAGGTGTTGACGGCGTGGCGCTGAGACGACTTCTAGACAACAGAGCTGGCGTCGTCGTCACGAACGGACTGCTTCTCGCACCTCCTCGGCGAGGAGTAAACATCGTGACAGCTTCACGAAGGAATTTTTGCAACAAAATGTAGATAACAAGCTCACGAGCAGCACATTCAAACAATGTACTGCCGGCTTCCCTTCAAACCACATGTGAAATGATGATGATGATTTTTGAAGAAAGTATCAATAAATAAGACGTACGTACCAGGCACTGACCAGGCAGAACGATCGAAACGGGCTTGCTGGTGATAGCGATAAAAGTTGTTAAAAATTTCTTAGTCCATGTCAGATATTTGTGGGTTTGTGGGTAGCAATCAGAGCCTGGTAGCGATAGCAACGTTATAATAATAAAAACAATGATATTTTTGTTGACTTGCGCTATCTAGCTTATGTGGTTAAAAACCGATTGTCGATATAACTTTATACTCTTGAGCAACATTTAATCAAATTTAATTCAAGTCGTTCCATTTACATTTATCATCACACCGGCACGCATGTCCCCAATGCGGTATCGGCGGTCTCGGTTGTAAAATAATCGTGACATCAGTCGACTCTAGTCGGGTGAATGGAGTTATGAAGCATCTGATGTTTGTATGTGCCTTTGGCATTTGCTCATGGGGCCAGCGCTGATCGGGCGCACGCATACAGTAGGAAGAGTGCGGAGGCGTTGATGGAGCGAGCAGGCCTACGGTCCTGCGAACTCTTCGCGCAATGCAAGCAGTGATGACCTTTTTCCATAAAGAAACAGTCGCCTGCGTCCGTAACTATGGTGTTTGCACCACTTCCCGAGACTTAGTTAAATGTTCACTAAGGTCATCGTAAGGTTTCTGAAGAAGAGGATCGTGCTAGCTGTCATTTTCTGCGTATCGCTTCTGTACTGCCTGTCGTCGCTCATCAACGAGGTGCGTATTGCCTTAACACGTATGGGCGCAGGTTTTTGGCCACACAAAGTACCCCGGTTTTTGACAGTTTGGTGCACGAGGTGTGGGCGGTGTGGGTTTGGAACCGTCGTTATCACGCGACAGATGTTGAATGATGAACACCGTTTCGAAATGTGCGTAACTTGAAACTTCCCGATCTGGTACTTCTTTTGTTTGTTTATTACTCGCTGAAGGCCTGCCTTATCTCTTTTAGGGCGCATTTGGCAATGAGTCCAGCGACAGCATCAAACGCATTTCTCTGCCGCCAAGCTCGTTTAAGTGGCACGAAGAAAAAGACAAGAACTCGAGCGCTACGATCTCCTGCCGGAACTCCGTTCAAGGAAAAGTGCTCGTAGCCGACGACCGAGGTAAACCATCAGGAAATTGTTTGTGCGACGGAGCGCTTGAATTCGAGCTGATAGGGACAGCTCACAGACGGCTTTTGTCGTGTTTCTGTGGCGACGACTTTCTTCAAGAGCTAAATAAAGAATATCAGCATCAATGGGCGACTTTAATTGGTCCTGACAGCATGCTGAAACGTCAAAAACAAAGTTTTCAATTAAGAAAAAAAAACACGGATGACTCTAGGGTATTGTCATCCCAGCGTTATTTCATGTTGTAACATGCGAGGTGCCTGTACTGCTCTCGCACGTCTCGAAAGGACCCCCGAGCTGCTGTTGTGATCAGCGTCGGAAGGTTGAGTTCTCTCTCTTTTTCTTAGTCGCTCAAAACTAGGATGATGAACGGCATAAAATGTCATGAAAAAGTTGTCGAAGTGCAGCTGTGAGTATGCTACAGAAAGTTACTGGGGCTTGTTCTTGCGAAAAAATAAACTATCCATCTCCGAACACGCAGTCTCCGCCCTGATGTGGCGCTAGTGGTCCAAACCAGACCGCAAGTACAGCATTTATTTTTGTTGTGAAAAAAAGAAACTAAATATTTTTCAAGGACGCGCTTTCCATATGCTAAGCTGTATTTGGGAGATTGCGGTTGGATTTGTCGTACGGGCAGTCCTTGCATTTCACCGGACACATGCGGGCTGTTTTGAGTGGCGCCGCAATTTTTCCAGGTTACGTGTGCCAGAGGTCCGAGGTGGCGTCAACAGGCTGCTGCAATGTCGAATCGCCCAACACGAAGCGCTATTGTTGCGACACATGTCAGCCCAACGGTTGCTGCAGCATCTACGAGTACTGCATTTCCTGCTGCATGCAGCCTCAAAAGGTCAGACATCTTCCGCCTCTATAGTCGGTTACAAGTCAAGAAGGTAGGAGAAGCTCCTCCCATAATCGTGATGCGACCGTTTGAAATCCATCCGCAGTCGAAAGAATAGTTCCCTGGAAACACCCCTTGTTCCGCTTCAATGAATAGGTAATGGCTACAGAGTGATGCCAACTTGTCTCCGACCCCCCCCCCCTTTTAAGAAAGCGACCTTTGTATTCATCAGAGAGGAAACCGAGCCCCTGAAAGTGGCCTTTGTATCCATCGGAGGGAGACGCTAATCCCCAAAGTCGTTTTGTTTCCATCGGAAACAAAAACGACTTCTAATCTCCCTCTCGTGGCTTCCATAACGCTAGATCAAGGTCGAAAGATAAAGCAAATATTCAAAGCAAAGCAAAACCCTCTCCCGCGTTGGCCACGACGTCACGGAAACGATGGGATGCTATTGGATGGGGAGGTGGCGGATGGATATATGATTCCCTTTGAGGGGCATTTGCCGCTACCTTCTTGACTTGTAACCTACTATAATCTCGTCTTTGCTTAAACGTCCGACATTTCAGAGCTTCGAACTAGTGTTTCCGGTTTTTTGGCATTTAATTTTTATACTTTTTCACAGGATTTAGCATAACTACAGGGTGTCTCAAATAACGGTCAGGCTCTTCAAATCGACCGCAAAATTCGGTTTCTTAACCTATCGCACTACAATTTTGCGCGGCGTTGCCCAGAGGTAGTGCATTTTTTCTATAAAATTTGCAAAGAACAAACTTATCTAAGGAAACAGCAAAAAAAAAGGCTTAATTTCTGTGGAAGTTTAGCGAAGCCACCGGTCTTCAAACAGTAGGGCGCCGTTTGGCCTGGGAGACAGGAGATGGCGCACATTGTCACGACGCCAACTGCCACTAATGGACGAGCCTACGGCGTTGAGAGTCGGCGTCATATAGTAGACGGTAATTTCTACTCAAAAGCAGCACAAACTTTCTCAATGTCAGTTGCCAATGCATGGTTTTATCATCCTTATTAGTAAAACACATTGAATGGGCAGATAATTGATTAAAAAATCGTTAAACAAGTTATTTTGACTGCTTTTTTTTTTTTTTTTTTGGAGGGGGGGGGGGGAGTATTTAGGTTGTTTGCTTTGCAGTTCCTTGTTATTACCGTTCCTTTTAATTCTGCTGCTGTCGCCGCCTGCGGAACCCGTGTCACTTTTCAGCTGAAAAGATGTCTGCTAACGACGCCGGCTCCGGCGCCGTATGCTCGTTCGTTGGCGGCAGTTGGCATCTTGACCGCTTGCGCCATTTCTTGTCTCCTGTGCGAAGCGACGCCTTATTATTTGAAGACCGGTGGCTTCGCTGCGTTTCCATAGTATTTGAGCCTATTTCTTTTTTTACTTTTTGCTTGGGTAAGTTCGCTCTTTGCAAATTTTATAGAAAAAATACACCACCTGTGGGCAACGTTGCACAAAATCGTAGCATGATAGGTTAAGAAACCGGTTTTCACGGTCGCTTTAAAGAGCCTGGCCGCTATTTGAGACACCCTGTATTTCACTAAAATAAGGCTCGCACTTAACAATATTATTTCTGCACGAGTACAACGCTAGCACGCAAGACTGGTCAGAAAATTGCCTGGAGAAGCCGACAGCAAGGCACAATTGCAAGGGAAGGTAGAGCTAGTGTGGAGGGGACCACCTTCCTGCTAGCGAAATGTGGGACACGGCGGGGGGGTAGGGAGTGAAGTTTATTAACAGCGCACAACGCACTGCGGCTCTGTTAACACATTTATTATCCTGTACTGTTTATACACCTGCTAATTGCAGCAATTAAGCTCAAATAATTTCCTCTGCCGGTGATATATTTTTTTAATGCCAAAGTTGGTTATTAAATGTGTCGAAGTTGAAAATACAAAAATCGACTGTATCGGAATTCGATGTATCAAATGAAAATAAGAAACAGTAAATCGTTTCAAGGTTATTGTTTCTTCACAACGCTTACTTTTATCAACATGGTCCTACACAAATTTTTAACATTATGTTCTTTTTCGACTGTTGCCTGTTCTTTTTCAACTGTTGAAAATTAGCTGACTCCACTAAAAAAAAAAAAAATCCACAGCAATTTTTTTGCATTGTCACAACAATTTGAAAATAATTACAATGTTTTATATTTAAACCTTTGGCGAGCAATTTTTCTTACAATGTTTTGCCACCAAAAGCAGAGGCACAACGCGCGTGTGCATCGGATCTCCTGCAAGAACGAGGGTTGCTTCCCGCAATGCTTGGATAGAAAATGGCGTACCATTTTCGATTCACACGATTACCAGCGACCTCCGCGCTCCCCCTGTCCCGTTGTTCTGCAGCACCATGAGTTGCAGAGTGAATTTTAAGACAGTGTGAAATGCGGGAAATTTTGAAGATTTTGGAATTCCTTGCCGGACTTAGGGCGGTCGCCCTAAGTACAGCAGAATAGAACGTATAATGTCTGCTCTCTTTCGTTTGGCCGCTTGAGACAGTGTTGCCATTATTGATGTCTAGATCAATATTAACTGTATTACAAGCACTGTAAATATAGGAAATTAATTTTTAGAAAAAGAAGCTTATTTCAGCAGTTAACGAAATTTTTTGCTACTTGTGTGGGGTGGCCTTTCTGACAACAAACTTCCTTCATTGTTAGGGGACCCACTCCACAAGGACACTACCACTTGCTTTTAACTTTTGGAGCGTGCAATTTGCACTTCTAAATCAGGAATATTAGCCAAATTTGACGGGGGATCAGATTGACAGGAATTGGTTTCATAATGCTACGAATGCAGCAGTCGTCATACTGTTTTGGCTTGGCACATTGGTGCAAAGCATAATTCAGCATTTCCCGTGCCCTTTGCCTCTCTTGTTTGTTTCCTAAAGGGCCACCGACTACCCCAACATCTATATTTTTTTATCATTGTTAACGACTGGAAATGATCCCTAGACATCATTCTCAAAAACTTAAACCCGGGAGTGGCGTGCATGGGGAGAAAAGATGCTTTCAAAAAGCCAGGTTTGAGGTTTCCGCCCCGATTAAAGGGAAGATGGGGAGCTTCTTGAAAAAAATGAGTTAGAAGTGAATTCTAGTGTATTTTTACCCCGTGAACCCGAATGCCCAAACCTTTTGCTGCACAAGTAGTGTGAAACGCGAGAAAACGCGAAAGAAAGTCGCTGTACGTGACGTCATCGACGGATCTTTTGGCTGCCCAAGGCTAGGGAGGCGGGGCTTCAGCCCTATTTTGAAATTGCTCTTATGGCTCTCCGGCGCGTCGCATTGAAATATAATTGTGATATCTGTTATTCTAAAGGCCAAATGAACGCAATTCAAGCGTTTTTTCTCAAATGCAGAAGTGCCTCATCTTCCCTTTAATGATGTAAATGGCTAAATGGTGCACTCCTCGCCTTTTTGAATAACTTACAACCAGAGGTGACGTTTCACTTTCTCTCTTTTCCTCCGATCAATCACGGGCACTTGCGTCCGCAAACTTTTTAACGGCGCAAGTAATTTGCACGGCATTTGCCGAATGTCATTTTACCGTGTGTATGCAACATGCAACTTTTCAATTCACGTTTCTTCCTTGAGCAGTGTTGTACGTGGTCGGTCTGGAATGCTTTTTTTTAAAGAGACGTAGAGAAAACCGACGTGTTGCAGGCTTTGGTGGGCGATGCCGTATCGACACAGATACGAGAGGCCATCCAAACTTCTCGATCCCTCCCCTCGACGATCTTCCTCTAGAAGTCTGAGAAGTAATTTGGCACCCGGGAAAAAGAACTCGCCCGAGCTGTCATCGTCTTTCCCACGGTCCCCGTCCCCTTGACACCCTCGTCGCAGCCTCCACGCACCGCCACATCGAAATTAAGAAGAAAGAAAAGTGGAAGACTGCCTATGCCTCTTCACAAACACTTCCAGGCTCAGAGTTTTTGTATTACCAAGACAATGGCAGAGTGCAATTGCAGTCACTGTAAGGACATATTTCACAAATGTCATTAATGATTGTTGCAGACTCGTGATGTCTCTAAATGTCCGCAAGATGCCTTAGAGGTCGGTGTTGTTAATAAAAGAAGAGAGGAGGAGCTTTGTTTGGGTGGGAGGACACAGATATTTGATTCACTCTTTCGACGTCGGGGTTGTTAGCGGACCTTCAAATAAGGTCGTCACTGCTGCATGTTCTGAACTGGCCTTGGTGACTATGAAAGGGTATCTCATGCTCTTTTTTGCAGTGATTGAATGCAATTGTGTGCCAAGTTTTGAATGTGGGAAACTTATGTTTATTAAAACTTTCTTTTGCACTTTTTTTTTTAGATTGCACTGCTTCAAAAGATTATGGGCAAAGCTTCGGAAACATTCAAAATGCTAGTAGCCTCCATCACGGATCACTTTGAGTTGTGCCTCACAAAGTGCAGGACATCCTCGGAAGTAAGTGACAAATTTTCATTGGTCTTCTGCCTTTTTTGCAAGTTGATGTAAGAACCTTTTTTCTTTGATTGTTGCTAGCTCATTGTTTGATGTTAGTATGACATAAAATATGAGCTGTAAACTGATTTTCACCTTTTGCACCGCACTCTTTCAATCTATATGCCTTCTCGAAGTACAATGTTTAATCAGTGGGTGGACTGAGCGAGGCGTATAGCTAGTGCATTTGTCGCTAATATTGAATTCGGTGAAAGCGTGCAGGTGAGCTGGGCGTCTAATGACAGTTCAAAACCCTGAGACTGTTTCTGTTTTTGTATTTTTTACTCTCCCCTTTTTTCTTTTTTTGAATCGGGTCACACTTATTATATTTTCATTGCACGATCAGGCATAGCAGCCTATCTAAACAATCTCATTGTCAACACCACTTGCAGGTGTCTACATTAACTAGGCCCCATTCATAGGGAAAACTAAAAAATGTACTGCCATTTTGACCTAAGAGTTCTTTCGTCCTTCCTTTTGCATCAGTGTTACTTTTCCACCCTCTCCTTAGTAGCTCTCTGTCTCTTGTTCCCTTGCCCTTTTATTCATCTGTTTGGCTTGTGGCCTGCCCAAGGACACAGGCAAAGGCTTTTCCTTCATGTTGTGCACACTTCCCACTTTGCATTTCTTGTGTCTTAGTTTGATTATATTATTATCTTTACACTGCAGACGTTTGCAGATGATGTTTTGCCATGTACGCTATGAACATCATGTTCCCTTGGTATGCCTGCCAGTTTTTAGAAATGCTGCAGTTCAGACAAGGACTGAAGCATGAAGTGTGGGTTGCAGTCCCTCAACTCTGCGTCAGGTTGAGAGAGTTATAGAGCTTGTGGGGACTGCAAGCCAGATGGAGTGTAGCAGCCATGGTGGTAGGAAGCTTCTGGAGTCAACATGGCGCCACCACAGGGGAAGCCGGGGTAGACTTACGGTTTGGAGGGCACACCCCATTGATGACCAAAACCAAAAGACGCTATTGGATGGAAAGGACAGCTGGTTTGGCACCAACCGCGGCTTTGGCAGGTTTTGGTCACCCTTGGGGGTGTTTCCACCGACTGCATCTTTACTTCCGGCTTCAGCTTGGATTTTCTCATTTCGCCGGCTCGAGCTGGTATGTCACCTCCTCTCCTTCCTACCTCCATGGTTGCAGCTCATATCGTCTGGAGGGAGTGGGTACGTAAGAAATTGTGGTGGTAATGGAAGAACCAAAACGTGAATCATAAAATTATGATGTGCGTTTTTGCACCAGCAGCCTTGCGCCTTTTGCATGCACGCGAGCGGTCTTTCTGAAATTTACTGATTTTTAATTTAATTAAATTGAAATTAAAATTTAGAAAGACCACACTGGTGGTCTTTCTAAAATTTACTGATTTAGTGGTTGTTGATATTTAGCAAATTTCTAATTAGAACAGTGTTTATTTTCACTAATTAAAAAGGTAATCAGCAAAGTTTAGTTAATTTTTAAACATATTGTGTCGATTAAGCCCCAATGTTATGTCCACCTGGCCGTAAAACTTGCCTGCACAGAACGCATTGGTGTAACTTTCAAACTTTCACTGATTCTTTTTTTATAACAATCGAAAGCCTGAAAAAGGCACCCTGTATGTATCGTCATTAGACGGAGCGGGGCATCTTATGACACCTCGTATTTTTTTCTTTCTCATTATGTCAGCTGTAGGTCTCTTATCTTCTAAAATCTGTTAATGCGCTTCTTACTTTGTGATATTTTGTATTTACTGAGTGCATCATTGGGAAATGTTTAGCCCTGATACGCATGATATATAGTTATGCCTAAGTCTATTAGACAGTTTAGAATGGATCCCGGGCACAAAGTATAAAACAGTAACTTTGATCCTACAGAAAAGAAAAACAAATGACCGTCATGGTCCACCGTTACAAGTAAAGACGGCATCGCCAGCATGCTTTCACACTTTCTTTATAGTTCAGTGTGGAGATTAAACCTGGCTCTTCTAGGTGCAGCTCACATCGCGCCTTCCACCAACTGCACAGCCTATGTGACTGGCAGGTGCAGTGTGCCATGGCGCTATCTGCTTACCGCCCCGTGTTGTGTCCTGCAGAGCGTGCACCACGAGAATTCGTACAGAGATCCCTCGGCCAAGCACTGCTACGCCGACGAACCCCCGGACAAAGCCGCACGACAAAGAGCCACGTCCTCAAGGAGTGACCGAAATCTGGGGTGGTCTCGCTCGAGCCACAATCACGGAGGCACGTTTCAAAAGAAGACACATCGAGGAAAGCTGTTAGTGTAACGTGTGGGCAGTTAGTGCCAGAGTGCCTGCATCATCCACTCTTCGACATTTTTAAACCAGGGTGCGCACACTGCTTTCGCAAGGGCATTACACCGTCTTGTACTCATGCAGTGCGCGTACTGCTTGTCGTCGTATGAAAACCGAAGACCAAACTTCGGCATGCCGTGGGTAGAATGCTGCCGCTTTTTCTGTGCTGTGGCTTTTTACAAAAGTGGGTACGCGCGGATCACGTTGCTTCGATGTTAGATTTTGTGCACGTTCGTCGGTCGAGGGCTAAGGTCATCTCGAGCCTCTCGGTTTACTCTGTTTTCGGAGAACTCGGTAAAGGTTGGGTTTGTTGCTAAGAGTGTGGATGGCGTTATTACTGACGAAAATTTTAGGTTGAGTCGTCTTAAGAAGTTAAGACTGCTCCAGCCAATGGCTAGTATGTTTTGTTGATATATTAAGAGCCGCAAGAGTTCGTTCCCTGCCAACTTAAAGGAGAAATGTCAGACTTGAAACCTGTTGTTTGAAGGCTAGACATTGAAATGCTTTCTTGGGATTAAGCGCCTCTTTTTACGTACTTCAGAAATTCCCCGTGCTGTACTACTACGATCGTCCACGCTGAAGCCCCTTGATAGAAATCATGTTTCGCGTTTCTTACAAGTGCCGACAACCACTGTTGTGAGAACGCAGAAGGCACATGCCATGATCGAGTGCTCTGCCACCATTCTCTTCCAAGATCCGCTCATTTCAATGCCGTGCCACCATTTGCTTCCAAGGAACGCACAAGGCACAGGTCTGGAGCACTGGCACATTTTACGCTACATTCAAGACGAACACAAACACATCAAGGGGATTCAGTGCATGCTGTTGCCTCTTTGTTACTCCTTTTCACCCCTTCCCACATGTGTGACCTACTCTCGTTCCTCGTAGTGGTCGGAAAGAAGTAGTGCAGAAACCATTTTATCAGTGCTAGTGAGAATCACCTCCAGCAACCATGATTGAGGTGGTCTGGATCGAGTCGAACACTTCGACGTGATCACGACGCAAGACTTTTTCTGGTAGACTGCCCCTCGAAGTTATCATTAGGCTAGGTTGGGTTAGCAGGTGCCTGATTGCTTTAGCAGCTTATATTTCTTTCCTTTGGTTTACATGGTTGGAGTGGACAAATCTACAAACAGTGCTTTGTCATCTTTTGGAAGGTAATTTGGAGTAACTGCAGTCCAGCCTAAACTGAGTGCCTTTTTTTTTTTTTACGGTACTTGGAGTTTGAACATTGTAATTGACCCTTTTCAAAAGTGTGCACACTTGAGTAGCTGCTGTGTTGATTATCCAAGGCAGCCATATTTCGTACATGCACATACTTTGAACATGCATTAGACACGAGTGCTACATCAGTGTTCATGAATTCAAATCCTCTCGCACGCCTGCGCAGGCAGCGACACCCAAAATATGACTGCCGCCAGTCTTGCTTCGTGGACTTTCAAAAAAGGTCTATTCACTGCTGGATTGGCATGCTCAATGCTTTGAGCATCACATAACCGTCTCTATTTGTTTTAAGTCTCACTTGTGTAAGCCTCGTAGTTGCTTTAAAGAAGAGCATGCATAAATGATCAACTTATTGCCAGTCCCATATATTTAAAGCAGGATGACCCCGGTCTTTTGTGGCTGTAATAGGTGGCGTGTGATCGGCAGACTTGGAAAGATGGGCTGCACTTTGTTTTTTTTCTGCCCGATGAAAGCCCGTGCTCTCTCTGACCGCATGAGGGAGCTGGTCGGAGTTCACATGGTTCACGCAATCTTGATGTCATGCCGCGATAAAGTGATGCAAGATGTAAAACAACCAGGATATCTTCAGAAACTCGTTTCTGAAAGTGTCCTTCTAAAACTGCCCATGAATGTAGTTGCATTCTTGATGTTATTTACAAGCCGCCTTTTTAGTGTATCGGGCTTCCGTGAGCATCTGTTTCTTTCTTAGTTGTGAAAGCAAACATATTTTTGTTTGCTAAAAGGCACATTTCCAAAAAAGTGCAATGTTTCTTGGTTTTTTTTTGTTTTTTTCTTTCTCAAACGTGCTTGAAGTCGTGCTATGTTTTCTCATCAATGTTTCAAAAGTAGTTTCTGAAATTACCACCTGTGCAATTCCATCCTTTATATTTGCTTTTCCAAGTTCACATTACCGTGACGTTTACAAAGTGCGAAGCTCGAGGGAAAGGAAGGCTGGGGAGATAGAAGTATGGTGCCTGAAACGAGTCTTCGACTAGTGTGTTTAGCACCCTATGCTGCCCATACATCAGAAGTGGTCCCAAAGTGGCAACAAATGATGCCACAGAAGCCGAAATGTAATGCTGTTGCAGGTCGCAATCCTGACGGTTGGTCGTAGAAATGCCAACGAGAAGCTGCAAGTAGCACAACCAAACGGGAGTGTCGCTGTCGTCACGGTGGCCCAACTCCTGGCTGCCAAAGCTTCCGTGGACTGCCACACTGGAGAGTGACCTGCAGCAGAACAGGTGTCTGCCACATAGACCACAGCTGTTGGCACGCCGCCAGGATCGCAACTGGCGACAGCATGACACTTCTATGACGTCATCAGGCGGAAATGGAGGGTCCACTTTTTTGGACGTGGTAAACACCAATCTGAGACGCGTCCTAGGAAGCAGGCTGAAAGTGAGGAGAGTTTTATGTTTCCTCCTCTCCAGTAATCCATCTGCTTCCTCCTCTCCAGCCTTCTTTTCCCTCGGCCTAAACTCAACCTGTGCAGTGCAAGCGATGGCAACGCGGAGCAAAGAGGGAAAGGGCGAGCACTGGGGGAAGGCTGTCGGGAGAGGAGGGCGAGAGGAAAGAGCAAGGTTAGAAAGGAGAGGAGGCTTCTCTCCTCCTCCCCAGCCTTCCTAGTGCTTGCTCTTTCTCCCCTCGCCTGGCGTTGCCTTTGCTTGTACTGCATGCAACTAGTTACAAGGAGTATACACGATTGACTTTCTCTTTATGCGAGTTCCCTTCATACAGTATTCCCATTTGGTTTGCAAATTTTGGTTGCCTTTATATCTAGTCTCGCTACTTTGGAGGTACAAGTTCTCAATTTTAATAAAAGACATATTTTGTACCGCCAATGGTGTGCATTTGATTTACTAATGTGGTACTAAGGGTTATTTGTTTTGCAGGCATATTTTGTCGGGCACTAAACAAATAAAAAAATTACAGGAGGACACATGGACTGCTTACGTGCAGGAATGAGAAAGCATTCCTGCAAGCAGCGCGCCCCCTCTGTCCTCCGCGGCGCGGCATGGCTGAAAGCAGAGCGTAGAACACGTAAGGACCGGGAATTCATCCCTCCCCTCTCCGGCCGCGCCTGACAAATGACCCGAGAGAGGTGGTCGTGCGCGCGCCACCCTCCCTTTTACCGGCGCCGCAGCACCGCGATAGGGCTTCTCTGTGGGGTGGCGTTCCTTGGAACTATGGCGCGTCTCAGCCAATGGGCATTTATGCTTCGGTCTCACTAAAACCGTGCAGTGGAGTCAAAGCTACAGTGGAGAGCATATGCCAACCTGTTCAAGAGGTGGGAACGGTGGAACGGGAGAAAGGGGCTGGGATTCCCCCGTGCCTCCTTTCCCTCCATTTGAACAGGTCAGGATACACTCTAGGATACACTGAATACATAAAGTGACCAGACGTCCCGATTTAGGCGGGACAGGTCCCGCTTTTCCGGCCGTGGTCCCGCTGTCCCGCCAGCGTGCTTGTGGGACGCCGTTTTGTCCCGCTTCGGCTCCCCCGAACCGCAAATAAATAAAAGATACGGTTAAACGAAAGGATTGCACCAGCGAGAGGGTGCTTTCTCTGATCAAGGAACAAGATATGCTCCGCAGAGAAGGTGCTGAAGGTTAATTTGCGTATGAAATGTAAACATGGTATACATAAATAAATACATTAATACTAAAGAAATATTCCAACCAAATGTATTAGATGTGCATGCCAAACAGTATGCAAATTGCAAGAAAAATAAATGCGCATGGTGTATACGAAATAATAAAATAGTGTGATTTGTTACCGAAATTGAAACTTTTCAAGTCTCGCAACACAGTAAACCCCCCCCCCCCCCCCTTTACGATACGCCGTCCCGCTTTGGGGCCCGAGGAATATGGTCACTTTTATGAATACACTCTCCTCTGTAGCTTTGACTGCACTGCGCGGTTTTAGTGAGATCTGTGCCGTTTCGTTCAGCCAATGGGAGAATGGGAATTTCTCGGCCGTTTTTCGCGTATTAATTGTAGTCCCTTCCAGCGCGATCTTCCTACTTCGGCGTCTCGGTGGACATGAAGCATGCCGCGGTCGAGGCACAAATGAAGGCAACGAGCGCGTGCTGTAGGTTGGCTGGGTATCCCAAAGAGGCCCTGTCGCTACGCGCAGAACGAGACGTCCCGCCATTTTCGTCCTGCCCGAAAATATTGGACTAATCACGCGATAATTTATAAGTATCTTTAAATCAGTAACCAGCGAGTACGGATCATAGAGTTATTGTTAATAACTCTATGGGTGAGATTAAAAGGGCGGGCTGGTGTGGCTGGGCGCGCACATTCCGTGAACGCTCATCATCATCATCATCAATGGCTTCCATAAACTCATAAACCACAGGAGTCAGGACGCAGCGCAGATAGCCGAGAAGTTCCGAGGAGCTACGCCGGCTATGCGTGCCCCTTTTCCCTGCTCGCTTTTTGAGTTGGCAATACGACGTGATGTGTTTACGAGTCCTTCTGTTTTGTGTCCGTGACAGCTGACGTTCGTGCGGTAGCCCAAGTTACCATGATCGAAATCGTGTTGTGCATCGTCTTCGCCGCACCTGCAAATGGAAGAGGCAAGTGCGCACCACGGAACGCATCTCCGTCGTTGCTCTTCTACGAGATCGCATTTTTGTCGTGTCCAACCTCCGCATATCATGTGCGATTCTCGGTCGTGATCTTTCTTCATGCTTCCTGGCGTTCCAGAGGTCGTGTCCGAGCACTGGACAAACGGCTGGCTTCCGAGTAGCTTCGCCACAACTCTCTGCGGTGGCGTCGTGATGGTCCTGTTTTTCGTCGTCGTACGAGAAAAATTTAAGTTTTCGAAAATCCAGGTGTGTAACCCCGAATCTGATTGCACCCACTTGCCTCCGCATCGGACTCTAGTTTACCTCTTTGTTGTCGTTACAGTCTGACTCGCACGTCAAGAAAAAGAAAAAATCCTGATGGCAGGTCCATCAAAATTTTATACGGAACCCAAACCGGGAATGCAAAGGTATCGTCTGTCATACTGACATGTAAAAAAACTCACATCTGTATAACAAAAAAAAGAAACAAAAAAAAATTGCGCAAGATTTTGCATGAAATATATTACCAGTGTGCCCCACTTTTTGTGTTTCCTGAGGGCCGAGAGAATTTTTCTTTCCAGATTCTGTCCGAAAAACTGTTGGCAGAATTGGAGGCACTCAATCACGATGTCGAGATTGTCAACTTGAAACACATCGAGCCTGAAGAATGCCTCCTAGGGCAGGTGGGTCCCGGCACGAACTGAGGGGTGCCTTCATGAATGTAAAAGGCGATATTAGCTATGCTCCAAAGTAACGACGCTTCAGCCATCTTGGTGCCGGAAATCACTGTTGCTGGTTGTCAGAAGCTTTATTTGACATTGTAGGAAACGGCATTCCGACCCCTAGAAATGTCAAAGCAGTCCGCGACAGAGCAAGACTAGTATCGCCGGAGCTTCGCTGGCACCACATCCAGTGCTCAGGAACTCGCATGTCTGAGACGTCGCAGTCACCAGTTATACCCGCTCTGCACCAAGCACCAAAAATGGCGGCGCCCTCGAGAAGATAGGGGAGTGGAATGCCGATACTCTAGACCAAGGGTGGCCAAACTGCGTCTCTCGAGTTGCATGCGGCTCTTTCGCGAGTTCAAGTGAATCTTGCTGCTCCTTGGTAAGCGTGTCCCCCCTCCCTCCTGTGTCCCCAAAATAAAAGAGAGTTCTAGAATTTTAAAAAAAAGCTCAGTCTTGGCAGCTCTGTGCTACACTACGCATATACAGCTGGACTGCTTTTTGAGATATAGATCTGTCCAGTAACCCTGTTTTTTTATTGTTCTAGAAAGACGTTAGAGCCGTATACGCATAACGGGCGTCGGGGCAGCAACGTGGCTAGTGAACCTTGCATTAATTTTTTTTTTTAGCAGTTGAAGAAACATTCTGCTGTTGGGCGTTATTTGTTATAGTCGACAAAACTTGTCCCCTTTCCAAAGGACTGTTCCCTCAGTATCGCTTCATGTTCAAAATAGCACAAGCTCCCCCACCCCTTTTTGTTTTTCCTGCAGCTCTCTGAACTATTGTAGTTTTGTCTGCGGCTCTAACCCCTTGCCACTCTGGCCACCCCTGCTCTAGATGTAGCTCATTTAGTGGCTCTAATTTTGACCTCTGGACTACGAGCTGAATTCTGTCCCGCCTGTAGTTTTACCAGTTCTCGAAGTCTGTGCCCCGAGAGTTAATTCTGTCACGGCAGTGTCTCTAATCAACCAGTTGAGTGTGAACTTCAAAGCTGTTTTATAAATCGCCCGTAAGTCCTCGTTACTATGGAACAACGACGCGGACTTGGAGTTGTCTTATAATAAAGTGTCTCTCCTCTTTTTTCGTTATTATAAAGTTAGTTGTCAGGTCAGTTGAAGTATGTTTTTATCTATGGCGAAATTCTTCTTGTGAGACCGTATCTTCAGTCCTTTTTGCATCTGTGGATGGGCTTGACTTGTCCGTGCTCAGGTATGGGTTTGTTGAGTGTGACTGCTGCGTTTTGTCAGGATGCTTCTGACATGAACTGGATTGGCTCCTGAAGGCGAAATCAGCGATTTATTACCCAGTGTGAAAAAGTTACTACAAACAATATGGCTTTTTGTTTCCCTTTTTGGTTTTGTACAAAAAGGAGGAAATCGGGACAAAAAGCTGCAGCTTGGTGACGTGCTGACATCCTGACGTGCATTAAAAAAAGAGCAACATTCTGTACAAAAAAAAACTAAAATAAAAATGCGAGCGCAGCTGCTCACATTATTGCACTAATGGATACTGGCTATAAATAAATGAAGTGGAACTAAGCTTTTTTTTTATATCGTAATACCTTTGGCTGGGATGTCTACAGTGTTACATACCAAGTCTAGCTGAGCAAACTACAGAGGTTCGGGGGAAATAGTGTGAAGGAATATCTTAAGAAGGGCAGCTGCCTTTGCGTAAAGGCACCCCTCTTCGGGGCTGCCTACTCTTGCTCGACACTCTCATTGAGCACGAGCCGACAAGACACCCTGCAAAAGCAAAGAGGAAGTCACTCGTAGCGGCCACTCTGGGATTTGTAATGAAGGGCAGTGACAAACCAACTATTGGTGAAACGGTGCACCCTAAAACAAACCGGTAAGCACCCATAAGTATAAATTGACTTCCACCCGAGACTGAGCGAAACCGCAGTCCTTAGGTAAACTACCCAAGGCTGGTTCGCACACTTCCGTTTGGCTCCTATCGACTTCTGAACACGCTCACTCAATCGGTGTGATATTTGCAGGTAGTGTTTGTAGCCATATAGAAGGAGGGCATGCAAAGTTTCAGCCCTGTAAACCAATGTTATCAGGTACTATACCCCCAGAATGAATTAAAGCATGGAATCTGCTCAATGAATCTATCGTTGAGAAATGATGTTGATAACCACATATTTTTGTGGTGGAATGCATACTGGAATACCTGTTGCCGGTTGCTATAAAAATAATTTTCAGAAAATATGCATTTTTTAAAATAAAACATATTCATGAACTTTTTTTTTTTACATTTACCATGTTTTGTTAATTACGTGTTTTTTTCATAATGAAGGAACATGAAAATGCAAAATCTAAATTCATAGTAATCGTCTCCATAAAATTTTGATTAATGAGCCGCAAAAATTAAGTCTCAATAGTTTCATACTGAAACAATAGATTTTATTAGTGAAATTTATGCCAAAAAGTGGAACGGAGAAAAATGCCTTCAAAGTGTTCGAACCTCAACCTTTTCTTTAGCATCGGTGGACTGAAATTAATTTATAAGAAAACAACTATGCAGTGTAAACAAATAAAATTTTCTGGGAATACTCTCTAGATGTTGATATATGTAAATATGGCTATTTTCAAAATCAACTTTTTTTACAGAAATTTTTTTTCCTGGGTAGTGTCCTCCCTTAAGGAGCACTCGCCACCCAACATTGACCTCACACTTGGCTGCCAAAACTAAAATGAGTTCCCATTTAATGCCATTGATGGTTTGACATGGGTACTTCCTGGTTACGTGTTGCTTTGGTTTTTGTTGGTCCTTAAGCATGATATCGCTTTTACTGCCCTCAACAGTGTGCGACATCCATTTGCCTCATTGCTTGCTTGATTAATTGGGCAGGTTCTGGGCTGATACTAAGTAAATGTTGCAGAAGTGATTACATGACCATACAGACATACAGTTATGTAATCACTACTACCTGGCATACATTAAAAAACCCAGGTTAGCGGTTGTACTGTAGTGGCAAAATCGCTCACCTAGAGCCTGGACCAGTGTTGCCATACCTCAAAAGCAGGCCAACCTCTTGCTGTGTTCAGGTTCAGATAGGATACACATTTGAAACGAGATATATATTTACGCTGTTTACACAGATATAGGTAATGTCGACTCTTGTTCATTTTCTTGGTGCAATAGCGACCACTCGAACCTCCTTTTTTACTTCGAACATCGTCATCGTCTAGGCACATGGTGCCCTTTTCCAAGAGACAAGGAAGTACAATTATAACTCGATCGGCATGTGCAGTACTAGGCGGGAAAGCTGATTCAAACCTTCGACACGCTGTCTACACATTCGTTATTTTGTTTGCTTTGTTATGAACCTAAATTACAGAATTTGTTTTGACTGCACAGCACATGATGTCTGCTTAAAAGAGGTTCCTGTTCCAGGTGAAGTCAAAGGGCCTGTGCATCTTCATCGTGTCCACGTACGTGGACGGAGGACCACCGGACGAGGCCGTATGGTTTTACGACTGGCTCAAGGACACATACGCAGACTTCAGGGTCCACAAGTACTTCCTCCAGGGGCTCGACTACGCAATCTACGGGCTCGGGGACTCATGCGTTCAATGACAATTATAACAAGGTAAGGTTGAGATCGTGCAGGCACATAGTGACTAATTGTTCTTGGTGCAAAAGTTCCTACTTCAGACTTCTTGGGCTCATAACAGGTGGTATATTTTCTTATATGGTTTCACTTGTGCAAATATGGTTACATTATTAACTCCTTAACCGTTTTGTACGAGCCTAGCTCGTCGACATGGAGCCGCCCCCAATTCTTCGGGATGAGTATAGCACGTCTACTTTCCCCGTTTCACGGACTCAACTGTTTTGGACGAAACAGGCTCGGCCATAACTTAGTTTGAGACTCTGCCAACAGATGGCAGCACTGCATTTTTTCAAACTTTGCTCCCAGTCTGTTTGGTGCTAGAAAATTTATTTTGATGGCAAAAAATGTAATTTTGAAGACAACAATTAAGCAGTTGAGGGTCAAAAATTCTTCTAAACTAAAACGATTTAAGGGTTAATGTTTTGCTGTTTTGTAGTATGTTCCTACACAAAACCAAGTTGGCAGTGTGCGTCACAAGGGCGGGGCGGACCGCCCGGGTGCAGCGCTCAGGGGGTGTCGCGGCGGGTCACGAGCGGGGGGCAAGGGAAGGGGTGGGGGGTACGCGAGTGCGTGCGTGTCGCGGCGGGCTGCCGCCCGGGTGCCCCTGACCCTCGTGACGCCACTGCAAGCTGGTTAACTTTTCTCATTATTAGTGAGCACAGCATAATATAATGCTATGACGCATGCTTTTTAAACCTTAGATTTGTGCAAAGAACCTGGTGAACCATTTATAATGACAAACGAGTGTATTAGCTGCCAATGCCTGGAATGACAGAGTTAATTCTCAAACAACTGGGCCGTAATTGGCGGTAGCCTTTGTTGGTTCGCAATAAACATATTCAAGATCACTGACGATCGGTCTCCTGCCGACCTTGTGATGGCGACTTGTCCGAAGCTAGCTCGAGCCTAGTTTGCAATTAATCTTTTCCGCAAGCGTTCGGCGCCATATACTGCCAGGCCCTTCTGAAAAGAGCTCCACTATCACAGACTCGCTTCTTTTTCTGCAGCCGATAGCGAAGTAGCCTCATGACAAGTAGCTTACAATGCGGCGGCTATCCTGACCTTACATTTTTACCGGCTCCCGACACCGCCATGTAAGCATCCCACCAGAAATGAGAAACTTCTGCCTGCTGCCGCTGCTGAGAATGCATGTTGGCAACTCCAGGAAAGCTTTTTGGGGCATCAGATTAAAAGTAAAACAGAAGATGGAGGCATTTATCTAGGTTCAGAAATTCCAGCTTGCAGAAGTGCTTGCTTGGATGATTTGTCGGTAAAGATCTATGTCAGAAATTTCTCGTTAAAGGCCGACCTATGGGATCGTCTTCTGCCAGGCAGAAATCTCTTTTCCCAGTGTCATCCTCTCCATTTCCCCTTGCCCTCTTTTCTCCTCCCCTCCCGAAAGGGTCGGGTCCCATGCTTTCTTAAATTGAAAGAAGGAATTGAGGGGTGGTTTTCTTCTTTCTGATTGCTCGTCGGGCTTCTAAAGGGATGCTGAACCGAATTTGGAGCTCATAAAACAGGGCTGGAGCAATCGGCAGGACGCTGCAGAACCCAAAAACATCATTCATACAGCAATATCTCTAACGGATGGCCGTGTTCTTGGAAAAGAAGTGCGCAATTGAACACGGCCGACGATGCTGACGAGACGTGTGACGTCGTGATTCTCATTTTCTCTCCTCTTCGCTTGGTCCCCAGGAGCAGGTGAACCGAAGCGAGGAGGAGAGAAGCGAGGTCGCTTCCCTCATTTTCAACTGTTTGATGAGAATCGTGACGTCACATTCCTCGCTTGGTCACGCCCTTCCTTTCCAAAAATACGGCCATCCGTTTGAAAATTGATGTGTCAGTGATGTTTTGGAGTTCATAGCGTCCCGTTCAACGCTTCTGTAATCCTCGTTTTGCAATATCCATTTTTGGTTCAGCGTTCCTTTAAGAAAATTATGGTTCATGTGGGCTCCTTCTGCAGGTTGCAAGAGACATAGACTTTTGGCTGTCAAAGCTGCACGCTCGTCGGGTGGTGCCCCTGTGCCTCAACGATGAGAGCGTGGACGAAGGCAAATACGGTGAGCAGTGGCCAGCTCCTTTTTGCCGCAGCACCCCGTGAACTCATCACCCCGTGAACTCATTCTTGTTTTAGGTACTGGCAAGTTTGGAGCATGGAAGAGCGAACTCCTTGCCCAGCTGAGATTAGGTGCCAAGGGTGCCGCCCAGTTCGATGCACCAGAGGAGGTGGGTCTTGTCCGCTCGTCGTTCGCTTCTACCGCATTCCTTTAAAAAACATATATGCAAAGGAAAGAAATAACTTTTTTTCCCCTAAATATTTTGGATGGAAAAAGGATGTCGTTAAATTAATTTGCAATGAAAGACCAATATTTTTAGAGCTATATTTACGACATGAAATTAATTTGTAGTTGATGCCCGCTGGAACCCGCGGAAAAGTGGCAACTAGCAGTCACGTGACTGGCCACTAGTGATGTGGTGCTTGCGCTCTTTCGGGAGCTTCGTATGGGATCTAAAAGTTACTCGTTAACATTCTTTTTTTTTGTTGCACCTCTTTTTTTAACAAAATATTTTGATGTTTGAGAAAGAGCAAGTATAAGAAAATCGTCACTTCTGTTTTGACTCGTACGATAACAAACAAAAGCTTTGCCATTTTCTGTTCGAAGGGGCGCAGTGTCACATGTTTTAGTTTATAACATGTCGGTTCCCCCAAAGCGCCGTCGCTGCTCGACGATCACGAGGACTGCAGCCTTTCGTCGAGCAGCGGGGTCGCTTTGGGGGAACCGACATGATAGAAACTAAAACAAGCGGCACCGCGCCCCTTTGAATAGAAAATGGCAAAGTTTTTTTTTTGTTGTACGAGTCAAAACAGAAGTGGCAATTATCTTCTAGACTTGTTGTTTCTGAAACATCAAAATATTTTGTTAAAAAAAGTGCAGTAAAAAAACAAAGATTAACAAGTATAACTTTTAGAGCACGTGGTGCTTAGCTCCTGAAAGAGCACAGGCACCACGTGACTAGTGGCGAGTGAAGTGACTGCCCGCTGCCACTTTTCTGCGGGCTCCTGCAGGCACCAACTACAAATTCGTTTCGCGCCGTAAATATAGCTCTAAAAAAGTTTCTTTTCCGTTGTAAATTCATTTTATTACATACTTTTTCCACACAAAATGTAAAAAAAAAATTATTTTTGTTGCATATGTTTTTTTAATTTTTCTAGGCTGCATTACGTGGTTAGAGTGCAGCATGGATGGCAGTCTCTCGGAACTATCGCATTGTCCTCTTGCCCACGTTAAATTGCGTATAGTGAGAGTGATGCTTGTCGGTGATTCGTCCCTTGCAGAAGCCGGCGGCCTACGAGACGTCGAGCGACGAAGAAGGGGCGGCGACCTGATTGACCTTGAAGACCTAGGCACCGTCAGGATTGCCAGCAAAAATAAGGTATGCCCAACTCACCGGATGCAGTTTTTTTCTGCTATGTAAGCAGATGGTAGAAACATGAAGCAGTCGATGAACAGCTGAGGAATGTTACGGAGCTAAGAAAGACGAAGCAAAACGGACACAGCAGCGAATGTGTTCAGTGTATGCACCTAAAATACCTAGCATGTGCCTATGTCACACTAAAGGCCTGTTCACACATTACACCACAGTGCTACTTCAGCATTATTAGTCAATGCTGGAAACAGCTCTGACCTTGCTGGTGCAATGCTGACTTTGTGCTGCACATAATAGTGATATAGTGCTGATGCACTGCTGCACCAGCAATAAGTTACGTTCAAGTCAGCGCTGTTAGTGTTAATTTAGCGCCACAGTATATGTGTGAACCAGCCCCAAGTGCTCACCCACTACTTTCAAAATACTTGAAAACTAAGCAAATGACATATCAAGCTCCCACCCTAGGTTTCTGAGCCCACTGCCCAAACACACCGATGCAAAGCGGTGCAGCCCACCCTTTCATATGTCCCTTCTGCATGTTTGCTCTTGGACTTAACCAGCGTTTATCCCCCACTTTTTCAAGATTATTTCCAAATGCCTGGTGGGCATTTGCTCAGTATTTTATGGTAGTACTAATATTTTACTTTGCTGTGCTCATAGACATCAATAACTTCTTCGATTGCCAGCAAGCTGTTAAGCTCACAGAGTGCAGTTTTCCTTTGTGCAACCTAAGCAAAGGCTAGAAGTGTAGCATAATCAATAAACATTGATGGAATGTAATGGCCCTAACAAAGACAAAGCAAAATGTACGCAGCAGTGAATGTGTTTAATATAAACCTTGTAATGCAGTAATACTAATTCTTTATTTGGTTGTGTCTGTGGACATTCGTAATTGCTTTGATTGGGTGCTTATATTATTTTGTAAACTCATGCATAATGGCAGTTTTTTTGTTTGTTTTTTATGCAGTATTTCTTGACGGGTAAGGTACAGAGGGGATGGCACTTGTGTATTTATTAGAGGTGTGCAAACATCAAAAATTTTAAATACTAATAATATATTTTTAATATTTGATTTAATAATTTCTTTTTAGCACTTTGCAAATGTTTGGTTATTGTTGATTATTTATAATGAAAGGAATATTTAGGCACAGAATGAACAAGTGCCATTCAGGGTGTTTCACAAGAGTACAAAATTTGTACTTCTGCGCATGGCAGTGCACAGCTGGCATCGCCAAGCAACAAAGCTGCGAGGGACTTGAGTGCGTAGGCAAACGGCATAACCTGCAGCTGGTGCGTGCACCTCGCACAACAATGTCAAAAAAGTTGCAGCGAAAAAAAAAAAAAGAGTAAAAGCCTTAAAAAAAGTAGAGCAAGTAAAAAAAAAAAAAGAAGCCTTCTTTTTTACTGATGAGAGGAGGTCGAACGAGAAAAAAGAAACCGAGCGGTTTCAAGCTAGGCGGTATTGCACGCACACTTTAGACCAGTCAATAACTTTTTGTTCCTTTCTATCTTTTTTCCTTTTTTTTTTATTGGGCTGGGAATACTAAAGCAACGTTCTGTTCATTCAGTGTCCTGCTTTGAAATATATGCCGTTTCTTTTCTTTTGGCAAAAAAATAAAGAAAGAAAGTCTTGCGAAGGATGGGGATTATTTAAGCACCAATCAGTGAACAAGGGTAATCTTTTTTTTTATTTATGGACTTTTTCTTTAGTAGAGGACACTGAGCAAAAGGTAGGGGCACAACTTGAAAGTTGGCAAATATTATAGCCCTGACGGCTTGAAGGACACATGCAAAGGAAAAATATATTTTTTTTAAACAGCCTAGATGGAAAAAGTGTGTTATAAAACGAATTTACGAAGAAGAAAGAAAATTTTTAGAGCTATATTTACGGCGCAAAACGAATTTGTAGTTGGTGCCCGCGGGAGCCGCCGCTGGTCACGTGGTAGACCTGTGCGCTCGCCGCACGCTGGGCGTTGTGCGCCGCTGCTTCAACGCGTTTCTCCACGCCGCCGAGCCGCCGCCGCACAAGTTTGTCTGCTTCGGGGCGCCGCCGCCGTCATCTGACCGGCGCACAGGTCTATCACTATCACGTCTGCTTGCACTTTTTCAGGAGCTTCCTTTGGGCTCTAAACGTTACTTATTAATCTTTGTTTTCTGTTGCACTTCAGACGAAGATCTATAAGTAACTTTTCGAGACCATAGGAAGCTTCCGAAAGAGCGCAAGTACCACGTGACAAATAGGGGTCAGTCACGTGATAAATATGGGCCACTTTTCCGCGGCGCCCGTGGGCGCTAACTACAAATTCGTATAGCGCCGTAAATATAGCTCTAAAAATGTTTGTTTTTCGTTGTAAATTCGTTTTATGACTTCCTTTTCCCAACCCGGCTGTTTAAAAAAAAGATTTTTCCTTTGCATGTGTCCTTTAAGAAATGCAAGGTGTGGCCACGGTCCGATTAAGGAATATTGGGGCCTGGTCTAAGGCTGTTTATGAGGCCCCTACCGATAATGATAATACTGAATATGACAACAATGGTGGTGGCGGTAACGACAATAGTCCCCTCGGTGGCTCCGAGGCAAAGCGCTGGCCTACGGATCCCCAGGTGGTGGGTTGGAGTCTTGGTCAAGGTGCCCGCAATCTGACGGAGGCTTATCGCGGAGAAGGCGCCGTGTAACCGAGCTTTCGGTTGCACGTCAAAAGATCCCTTGGTGGTCGAAACCAGTCCCCAGTCCTCCGCTAAGGCGTGCCAGATGCCCGTCGTTAGTTCGGCACGTAAAACCCCAAATTTGACTATGGTAACGACAATGACGGCAATATGTGTATTTCACCACCTTATGAAATACAAATATCGTTAATTTTATGACATATATTGGAAGGTCTCTATATCTGTAGATTCTATAATTGGGAAATTCAGGTTTCACTCTGTGGAAATGAAGCAGATGTGATTGTGGATTAGAGGCTGTTTTGGAAATAGTTCATCGCTCACTAAGATGTACAAAACGCAAAGCAATGAACAATTCGGGAAAATGTGGTGTCGCGCACATTTAGCAGCTCCATAGAACCTTGTAAACTTCCGTTGAAAATTTGAAAATGATTCGCGTTCCTATGAACTTGTTTGGCCAGGTCTACAACTTTATTTATACAAAATGTGTCTCTGCCGACTTGCATAAATTCGACATGATGTTGAGTTAGAGAGACGGCACAGATGGCCCCCTTTATGTCAACTGGTATGATTACTTGGGCACAAATTTCATCAGACAGTAACCGAAAGGATACCCGCAAAATTTCTGTTACAAGAAGAAAAAAAAGTTTGCTGCCGCTCACGACATGCCTTGCGAGTCGCAACTCGACAACTGTTCTGAGAATATGGTGTTTTTATTCTAGTAATTGCTCCTATTGATTGGAACCTGTCTGACTAGCTCTTTCTTAATTAATTACTGGCTTGAACAGTAAAGCAACAAAGCCAACAAAGTGATCTGGGTGGTTAAAGTATTTAGGGCTCAAACTGCTTCATTCACCTTCTAATAACTGAACTTTCATGTCCCAAACCAACAAATTTCTGCATTCAAATATTATTTTCGCTTACCTTTCGGTTCTTTCGCTTACTTGATAAACTCAACTGCTCGCATGTGTTTTTTTTGTTATTGTTTTTTAGTTTTGGAGTTTTTTTTTAGTTAATGAGGGTCTTTTTAATTACAGGTTTGCCCCAAACCTGCATGACTGCACAAAGCATGGTGACCAACTGGTCAATTCTCAGGTTCCTGTTTTCCCTTGGTTGAAGGAAACCCTTCAAATCGGCTGAGGGACTTCTTCAAGCCTTTTAGGGCCCACATTTGATAGCGTGTTCGCTTAGAAAAAAAAATATGTATTGTGATTGGTTGTAGTTTGTTCATCTCTCAAATATCCTTTGGGTGAAGCATCCAACAAAATAATTCCTAGTAGTGCCCATTTCTAATATTAGTAATTATTTTAGTAACATTTATAAACTTTTTTTTAATCTAAATTAAAGTTTAGTTGCTTGTTGCATTTTTTTTGTATGTGTGTTTTTACTAACTTGATTCATGTGCTGTGTTTGGAATGGCTATGTCAGTTTTGTAGCTCCAAGGATAGTGTAGCTGTAGCTCCAAGGATAGTGAAAGCTTTGCATAAGGTTCTGTGTAAAATTTTTGTCTTTCTTTTTATTATGTGCATATTCAAAATTTGAAGTCAGTTTCTTTTGTTGATTTTTTATTTATATTAAATATTTATTTGAAAATGTTGATACAGTTGAACCTCGATTTAACGAAACCCGATTTTACGAATTTCCCGATTTAACTAACAAATTCAGATTCCCCGCACAGTCTATGCCCGCAAAATGACTTCTCGATTTTACAAAGTTCCCAATATAACGAAATAATTAGCGGGTCCCGTGACTTCGTTGAAGCGAGGTTCGACCCTAGTAATCCCTAGATTTAACGAAATAATTAGCGGGTCTCGGTGACTTCGTTAAAGCGAGGTTCGACCCTAGTATTTATGTGTAATGCATGTTCAGTCTGCATAATGTTTGGTATATGTGCTTTTTTTTTCATTGTATGCATATTTAATATTTAATTTAATATTCAAAGTCAGTTTTCAGCATTATTCATATTCAATTTGTATTCTAAAAAAATTTATATTCGCACACCCTTAGTATTTATATAAGCAAGTTTCACTCGTCTGGGCTGAATGGTTGCAAATAACTCGGGCTGGGGCTTTGGAATATTTTGCCAGTGGGAAATTTAGCCAGAGGCAATAGAATGGAATGAAAAAAACCCGCATAAGTTCGTTAAGCTTTTTTTTTTTTAATTCCTCGCTGCCTTTAAAATTAGCAAAAGTTGGGCCGCTACAAAAAGAGAGGTTTGAGTAAATGAAAGCTGTATTAGAGAGGCAGTGGTGAACTAAATATGATGGATAAAGGAGCAAACATAAATGTTGCTTGTTCCATTAGTCCTTGATTAAATGGGCTAGCATTATGTACGGGATTTTTTTGCCCTTGTATAGAACAATTCAAGACTAGATCGTTATAAAAAAAAATAGTAACAGAATTTTGTTATCATCTTGACTTCTTTTCCTTTCTCATTTTTGTTCAGACCATTTGAGAGCACAGCACACCTACAGAAAAACTAATCTTCATTACTAACGATGCTGCTTTTTACAACAAACTGCAGAGTTGCATTCTAGCATAAAAATTTATTTTGTTGTTTTTGTGTACATATTTCGAAAATGTGTTCCTTGTATGCAATGTTTTATGTACACCCTCCCCCCTCCCTCCCCCCCCTGCTTTATGCCTAACAGCACATTTTGTAAATAAAAAGAAAACTGTACAACAAAAAGGGTTTTGACGAGCGTGTTGACGTAGTTACTGAGAACACGAAAGCTAAACGCCAAGGAGGGACGAGAAAGACAAGAAACTGATTATTTGGAAGTGACATTTGGCATAAATAGAGTGCTCATAAAACAAGACGCCGCCAAATACCGAGCATGCGCCCATGTCACAGAGAGCGCCCACCTGATGCTTGCGAAACATTTGAGAGACAGTCAAAGAACATTCGAGTCCCCACCCAGGCTTCTGAGCCTACCTCGCTGATTGAAATATTCCTCCGTGTGAGCCACTTCTCCGAGCACGCCTGTGAAAAGCAGTAAAGCCCACCCTCTCACATGCTCCCTTCTGTATCTTTGCGCCGGGACCTAACTGGCACCTGTCCCCCATTTTTTTTTTTTTCAAGATTATTTTTTAATATTGGGTGGGCACTTGCTCGGTATATTACTGTACTCCTCAGGGTATTAAAATAGTACTTCCCAGGCTCGTTCATTGAGATAACCTTTGAGAAAATTTTGTGTGAAGTAAATACTGAAAACAACATAATATTTTTGAAAACCTTATTCCTCCAATTTTAGCAAATAATCTATGTTTCACGAAAAATTGGTTGCACGAACAAATCGGACAATGCATCAGCATTTCGTAAACAATTCCGAGACGTTCCACGCGTCGGCGTAAATAGGTGATAACGCATTCGTAGGATTGCACGTGGCTCTATTCAGGCTCGTATCAATAATGTATTTGAAATAAAATAAGCTATTAGTCGGAATGTACAGCTACCTAGTAATCAACGTTTCCTGCAGAAGTGTAGTCGGATCGTATTGCGTCTCAATGCTTCCACGAGCGAACCCGAGGACGACCTCAGCGAAGCGCACAGAGCAAAACCAATGCAAACACTAATTTTCCTTTGTCCTTCTGGACAATATTAGTTTGTAGAGAGCACCCAAAAGCTTGGGGTTTTTTCGTATCTTCCATCTCGCAAAACTTAGTACCCACAGATATATTCCCAAGCTGGGTTGGGCGAAATTGTCGAAACATTGGGCTCGCGAAAAATAAAGTACCCTAGTTGTTTACAGCTTGCTTTTGCAGACCAGTACATAATTGTGCATATTTTTACTCCGCAAAAAAAAAGTAATATTATTTATATTAAAACAAAATGTCTAAACAATGTCTGTGAAACGTATGATTTGCCATGTGTTTGTTGGTTCGCTAAATGCCGGTTCACGCCGTTGTGTCTGGGCGTGATCGAGCGTGATGCGTTCTCTCGTAACCGCTTGCAGCAAGAGGGCAGGTAGACCTGTAACTGCGTATTACTGGACCGGAGGGTTTGCGGTTATTGCGAGGCAAAACCTTATCACCGTCCTTAAGAAATGGTCGCTCCTAATGTTGTCAGAATTATTTCGAGCCCACAGTAAAAAAAAAATGATGCGTAAAAAAAAAATGAAAAAATGCATACGTGGGTGGGTGGCGTTGCAGGGCTGCCCGATGCTAGATGCTGCAAGGACCGACAGTATGACATGCTGGTATTTGCGAAGCTTTTTGTTGCTGCTTTCTTTGGGACCATTGCTACGCGTGGGCAGTATAGGACGCTAAACACGCCGGTTCGAGACGCGTTTTGGGTACAAGGGAAGAGAGACACACTGACCGGAAACTCGTTTGGGGTGTTGCAGGCCAAGGCGGAAGGCGCTGCCGGGCAACCCAAGGACATGCTGACCCCGCCGGTGCGGGAGTCGCTGACCAAGCAGGGCTACAAGCTCATTGGCAGCCACTCGGGTGTCAAGCTGTGTCGCTGGACCAAGGCCATGCTGCGTGGCCGGGGGGCTGCTACAAGCACACCTTCTACGGCATCGACAGCCACCGCTGCATGGAGGCCACCCCGAGCCTGGCCTGCGCCAACAAGTGCGTCTTCTGCTGGAGGTACGGCCGTCCGCTTCGCTGGGGTAGACCCTGTCTGACCGTCGGGGATGCTGCACTCCAGAGATATGAAGGGTGCCTCGATGCCAGTGCCCCTTCTAGGTTGAAGACACCCATTGACCAACCTAATTGGGTCATTCTGATGTGTCAGGGCCACATGTGTTTGGATGTAATTCTTGGGCGTAAAAGGTTGTGTTTTCATGGTAATTGCTTCTAAATTTACCCAAGCTAGTGCTGACGAGAGCAGCTGAAAGTTTGACCTAATATGGTAGGTGTCTCCACCCTGGATGCAGCACTGGCATGGAGGCACCCAGGAATGTGTGAGATCTTTGGTGGAGTGTCCCACTTTTAAAATCTTGTGCTCGTGACAGTGTGGTTAGGTTTGCCGAGGGCAACTACGATTTTTCTGTTAACAGCTGCTATCTGAATTTATGATTGTGGGAGCCAGGGGTTCTCAAACTTTTTAACTTTAAAGAGCACCTATCTCTCATCGATGATGGCAGAGAATCCCCTTCGGGTCTCGGCGTTGGAGCAGTAAAGCAGTGCAGGAGCCAATCGACCTCGTAAACAATAGGGGGCACTACTAGGGACTGTTCTATGACGCTGGGGACCCAGTAGGTCAGCAACACGCTGACCTACTGGGTCCCCAGGTAGCGGGTTCGAATCTCGGCTGAGGTGCCCGCAATCTGGCAGAGGCTTATTGCGTAGAAGGGGCCATGTAGCCGGGATTTGGGTTACGCGTCAAAAGGTCTCCAGGCGGTCGAAATTATTCCTCAGTCCTCCGCTGGGCCGTGCTAGATGCCCTTCATTGGTTTGGCACATAAAACCCACAAATTTGGCTTTGATCGGTAGATGGCCGAGATCTACTAAGATACTGCTCTAGCTGAAATTATGTTTTACATACTTTGGGGTTCCTGGGATACCAGTTTGAGAAGTCGTGGCATGAGAAATTCTTTAGGCTACACTCACTATGTAAGGATGTAGTATGCCGTAAGTTCCTGAATGGGAGTAGGCACTCTTCTCATACACGTGTCCTGTAACTGCACGGGTAATTTTTGACGATTTAAAACAGATTGGATAGGAGCAGTAAATTGCCGGACATTAAAGGCGCCCTGCAACAACTTTTTGACTGGTTTTTAATTTGCACCGAACCTAAGCGCACTGAACGTAGTAACTTAATAAAACTTTTCTTTTCGCAAAATTCGCTTTATTTTAAAAGTTATAGGCAAATTAGAATTACAAAAACAAGCAAAAAATAACCGCCTTCATGACGTCGTAGGTCCTGGCTTGAGTGGCCGTGAACTAGAGGAGGGATAGTGAGCTCATCGACTGTTCAGGGCTGCCGCACTCCGTGTCGACGCCTCGAGAGGGCGCCACTAAACCGTGTGTTGGATAGGCTGTATGAAGCGGGCGGCGAGGGCGGCTCGCATTGCATTTGCTGCGCGATTAAAGACTATTTCGGCATAACACTTCATTGGCCACAAACGACAGCAAACACGGGGTAAAGATCAGTACAGAACGAGCGCCACTTCGCGCTGCCATACCGCCAAATGGCCTTTCTACGCTCCGGGACCTTTCTACGCTCGCCGTTCGTCGACGCCCCATCCCACTAGCCCTTTCTAATATGCGCCGTTTTTTCCGCCGCTTGGTGGCGGGTATGTTCGACGGGTCATTTCTTGTTTCCGTACTTTATAAACTG
Organism: Ixodes ricinus; assembly: GCA_037355805.1. NCBI lineage: Eukaryota > Metazoa > Arthropoda > Arachnida > Ixodida > Ixodidae > Ixodes > Ixodes ricinus. The sequence goes on from JAZHYW010011672.1 coordinate 143,714, forward strand.
CATTTGTTTCTTTTCTGATCTAAAATACTGAACAAAAACTACTTTCATACATAATTGAAACGGTTCGCGACACTTATATTTTGTATCTCGACTTAAAAAAACCTTTTAGCGGCTCTGACCAGTAGTAAGGCCAGGACCTAATACGTCACATTTTGCGCGCTTTCGGTACCGCGGGTCGCCCTCGTCGGTGGAGGAGGTTTCCGCGTCGTCTGGTTAAAATATGACGCACTGATATTTAGTTACTCTCTCCGTGCCCGCTGGCTTGCCCGAACCCCAAGAGACGTGGAAACCGCAAAAAGGTAGACGCTTAAATATGATTGCAGGGCCCCTTAAGAGCACCGTCAGGAAGGCGTGGTTGCGAGCAAAGTTCTGTGGTAGCGGCATCTCACGCGAAAAACTTCTTGAGCTCGTGGTTGACGTCTCAATGCAGGCATCACACGAATCCCGTGGGCACCGAGTGGAAGTGGAACATGGACCCTCCCGAGATGATCCTCGAAGCTGCACTGGAAAGCCACTACAAGATGATCAAGGAGTTTAAGGGTGAGAGAAAATCTACTTTGTGCCTTGCCGCACTTATTGATGAATATGCATTGACGTGTCCGTGCAGTAAGGAACTGCATGATTGTCGGGTTTGTGATGACACCGACAGCAGTGCCTGAGTCCCACTAGAGCGACAAACAGAAACCACCAGCACCGACGAGCCCCCAGCATGCGTGGCACGCACGCGAGGTTGCCTTTGGCAGGCTTGCAGTCTCTCAGTGCTCGTGAAGTAAGCATGAGCGATCCCAAACCCGCCAAAGGCACCTTCGCGTGCATGCTGCACGTGCTTGAGGCTTGTCAACGTCATTTGTTTTTGTTTGTTGATCGAGTGGGACTATAGTCAACGACGAGGTGAGGATGGCAGAGAGGAGCTTCATTGTGTTCGTAATGAAGGTGTTGGAATAAGTATACCTTTAATAGAAAGAATAAAGAGGACGAGACACAGGCGGGCACATTCTTTCAGCTCACATCATTGTTGCAAGTTCCCTAAAAAGCGTTGGGGAACCGGCAATCGCACGCCATGGAAACATTTATGGCAACTTGCTAGGCAATTGAGTTGCAAATGTGAAACATTGTACCATCACATGCGTTTAGCGATGCTTTCAGTTTCCAGACGCCAGACGCCTACGTTCGTGGCACTCTTCATCACGTGTACCATGTGTATACTTGATAGTTGTTCCTAGAATGAAGCACTACTAGCGCTAATCGGGCTGATAAACCTGGCGATCTTCCAGAGCCTTCCATACTCTCAAGTTCCTCTCCCTCACTGCACGCAGGCAGTCGAGCTCCTCCTCATCTCCCTCACTCCTCCTCGCCTACCCCTCTGGTCACACGACCTCCCCGTTAACCAGTCAGCGTTGAGTACCTCGCTCCTCCTCTCCCACCCGTTAACCAATCAGTGTCGAGCCTCGCGGCCACGCTTTTAACTGGGCTTCACTAAATGCCGAACACTTAGCCAAAGAATGTTTCGTGTTAATAAACAATGTTGTAAGTTAAAAGAATGTGCCCGTCTGTCGTCTTTCTGTTTTATTCATTCTGCTGGAAGTAGCTTCAGTTGTCCTGCCTCCAGCGCGGGTTCCTGCCTTGGACGACGCTTCGACGTCTAGTGCACCTCGAGCGCCTGTGCGCAGCTGAAGCACGGCAAAAGGCACGGAGCATGTGCTAGAGGCCAGGCTATCGAAAGATACGCCGTCCTCACCTGTCAGAGACTACAGAGCACAAGGAGCGTCTTGACCGAGCGAACGGATTGAGGTTGCAGGCGTGCCGGGGGTGCTGAGGGAGCGCCTGGCAGAGGGCCTGGCGGTGAGGCACTGCGCCCTGTCGCTGGTCGGGGAGCCCATCATGTACCCTGAAATCGGGCGCCTAGTGCGGCTGCTGCATGCCCGGCGGGTGTCGACCTTCCTGGTGACCAACGCCCAGTTCCCGGAGGCCCTCGAGGCCCTGGGGCCGGTCACCCAGCTGTACGTGTCTGTGGACGCCAGCAGCCAGGAGGCCCTCAAGAGGATCGACCGGCCGCTCTTCCCGGACTTCTGGCAGCGCTTCCAGGACAGCCTCACCGCCCTGGCCCGGAAGGTGCTTCCTTGTGCCTCGGTGTACTTTTCACACGCGCAGCATTGACGGGGCCAGCTCTTGAGGTTTTGTATTGGTTGTTGGATACGTAGCCTCGCCAATGACTTCGTGGTATTCACGACAATCGGTGTCTGGCCGTGGCGCCAGAACAGTGGCAAGTCCTAAAAAGGTGTCATGTGACGTCATATTGTGTGGTCGCACGACATCATGTTACACTACAACACCTTGGCGTTAGTGACACCATCACGCTGTGGGAGACCTATGAATGATCTCTAAGCTACCTTTGAAGAGTACCAAGGAAACAGCCAGTTTTTAGAGCGCAGCTCTTAGGCGCACGTTTCTGGCTTGAGTGGCGTCGCCGTCGGCAGAACCGCGCGGTGCATTATGGGACATTTCCCATGATGACGTCACACGTGATGTCACGTGTGATGTCACGGGGGTCACCAGTGACGTCATAGATGATGTCACACGTGATGTCACGTGTGACGTCACTCATGACATTACTGCGCGTTGCATTATGGGTAAATTTCCCTGCTAAATCTAGCGGAAAGTTTCCCCGCTAAATTTAGCGGAAAAAAGTCGGAAGACACCGAAGCACTTCTTATGAGTTGTGAATTTGTGAATGCGAAAGCATGAATGTCCAATGGAACGCCGCGGAGTGATCCGATGAGTTTTGTGGCGCAAGTAATGTTTTCAAGTTGTGGCAGAAACACCGGCGACAATGTAAATGCTAGAGGCGGCGCCATGTTCGTCGGCGGCGAGACGAGCAGAAGCACCGCCGACGATGTAGATGATGGAGGCGACGGCATGTTGGTCGGCGGCGAGACGAGCAGAAGCCTCCGAGCCGCGTCCGTTTTAACCGGCGCGGGGCTCGTAGTGGCAGGGGCTTGCGGCAGTTAGTTTTATCGGCGCGCTGGCGGCACGGACACGCAGCGCCATCTGGCGGCGGTTGTTGAAACCGACGTGCGCAGCGGCCAATGGGAGCCTCGTCGCCGCGCGTCAGCCAATGGGATTTTTGGGATCAGGGAAACTAGGTGCCGTTTTCGCGCTTTAAACTGATGACGTCGGCTCGCTTCATGGGACAGTTAATGCTTTTGCATTAAAATTCCCTGCTAAATTTAGCGGGAAATTTCCCCTAAATGGGAGGTGAACAGGAGAGGAGGAGGGGAGGGCATGGATGGGGAGGAGTAGCAGACCCTCCTCTCTCTACCTTCCCCTCTTCCTCCTCAAGAGCTGCACTCCAATTCGGTGTTACAGGGGATTGTAAACGTCTTTCTTTTTTTTTGTATATTTTTAGCATCGATGTTTTATGATAAAATCTTATATTCCCAGAAATTTCTTAGTCTGTGTGTCGATGCATACCCCATGGCAGGGAATGTCGGCACAACTGGTTTGGTTACCGCGGCAGCATAAGCGAAACGATGTACGCTTAGAACTAAACCCGCACATGCCCGTCGCCCACCAGGAATTGAACCCCGAACCCCTCGGTCCTCGCCCCTATGCTATACCCCTCTGCCGGCTGAGGTGTATGCTGTATGTTTCCCACTACAGCTACTGCACGCCGATTCTATTCATAGTATGTGGTGAGGTTGTAGAACAAGAGTTCTCAAACTGGGTTGCTAGGAATGCAGGGGCTCCCAGAGTACTCTCAGGGGTTCCCCAAGCTCTCGGCTTTGGATTTTTCTCTGCCGTGCATATGTGGCAGAGGTATTTTCAGTGTCATCACTGATTGCAGCAAAGCTTGCCTGTCTCGATGTTTTCTGTCAAAAAGACTCCTACAATCGTTCTGGATTGCCAAGAGCTAATTTTGCTTTTACTGGCTTCAGAGGAAGGCTCTGAATTACGTTCAACGTGTTGTTAATGATAATATACTCATTTGCACCCACAAGATCCTAGTGACATCAGAAAGACTGAAAGTCAATACCAGAGGCCTGCTACACCAAAAAGAAAACAGGGAAAGAAAAGAAAACAAATTACGGTTGACATGTTGTGCACACATCATCGTTTCACGGTTGAAACTGGGAGAAAAGAGGAATTTCAATTTCGTCTTGCTGTTTGTCAAAATCTGGCTCATGCAAACGAGTTGCGGCATCTCTTCCGAGCATTAGTTGCTAGCCAAGTGAAACATATTGTTTCGTGCCACCCCTAACTCTCACCAGCTTTTTGTTTGTGTCTTTCCAGGGCCAGAGGACAGTGTACAGACTAACCCTCGTAAAAGAGTGGAACATGGCAGAGATGCAGGGATATGCCAACCTGGTAGAGCTGGGCAAACCGGACTTCATTGAAGTTAAGGTAAGAAACAGTCTAATCATTCTCTGCCCCGCCTTGTCAAGTAGGTCTATAAGTCACTGGTGGCACTTGGCCACCTGCAAGTTGTAGAGCTCCCAAGAGTTATTTCTGAATGGGATACTGCGAAATTGCCTTCAGTAGAAAGGTGCCCTAGCTAGAAAGACAGTGGCAGGTTTTAATAATATGAAGGTGTTTTTGAACAGTCCTCTCTTTCTGCAAAACGTTTTACTCGGATGAAAAATATATTTTGCATATAAGAGATGATTGTAAACCATACAGTATCTGAACCTATGAGCCACATGGTTCAGCAATTCAAAAGAATGTTCAAAAATGAACTAAGAAAAGAAAATCTGTTGTTTCTTGCAATTCTCCTTTGTAGAAGTTTGAAAATTGAATGATTTCTTCACCCCGTTCGACAAAGTCATTTGCAGTTAAAACAGTAATTTATTACACTATTAATCAAGTTTGCATTTTTAGGAAAAACCTTCACTACTATAGAGTATTACCTCAAATGCTTGTAGCACCACTACAAGCATACATCAGGTTGGCTCCACTATGTCCACAACTTTGCTATACAGTCATGTCTCGTTAATATGGACCTTGTTAATATAGATACCCCACTATATAGATAAAAGTTTTGGGGACGAACTGGATAAATTCTTAGACCATTGTCTCGTTATTGTTAATGGCTCACATTGAATGACATTTCTTGGGTATGGAGTTGTCAAAACATGACTGTATTAGTCATTACAGTTTAAATGTTCACTGTATTCTGACCGTTAGTCTGTCGATTGCTCAGCTTTGAGCAAAGGGATCGGGCAACATTGTGGTGTACAACCTGGCAGGGTGTGACATTCTGCGGGGAGTCCAAGGGCAGCAGCCTGACGATGGGCAACATCCCCTGGCACGAGGAGGTGCTGTCGTTTGTGGAGCGCCTGGCGGCACTCCTGCCCGACTACAGCATTGCATCGGAGCACGAGCACTCCAACTGCGTGCTGCTGGCACACCACAAGGTACGGGCCCCCTTTTCTTTGTGTGTTTTTTTTTAATTTGGAATTCTACCCCTATTGGTGTTCGTTTGAAGTGTAGATATTTGAACCTGGAGCGGAAAAATCCAGGCCTCTGCACTAAAGCAGTTCTTGACCCAGTTTTTTTTATTTCTCTAGAACGGGTTGCAGGGTGTCTACCAACCGGGAATTCTCAGGGATTTTGAATAGCCTGGAAAATTTCAGGGAAAACTCAGAAAATTTGTGCTTCTATCAGGGAATTTTTTCTTTTTTTTTTTTTTTAAAGTGTTACAGATGGATTCTTACAGTCCAAAATTCTTCAGATATCAATGGAATGGGCCAAACGTACAGTCGAGGCCGGTTATATCACACCCGTGTATTTCGAATTATTGTTTATATGAAACAGTCCAAACATCCCCTAGAAAATCACATTGTTTTTCTGTATCGAACGCCCATAACTCCCATGGCGGGGACACTCGATGTAGCGAAGACGAAGCACGGCCAAGCACGGCCGTCCTTCGCTTCTCCCGGGGTCGGATTGCGCCGGCGGGGAGCACATAGCTCGGGTTGCGGGGCTGGCAGACCGCCAAGCCAGCATACGCGCACGCGAAGATACGCAGCTAAAAAGCAATTGTATAAAAAATAAAAAAGCAACCAATAAAAACAAAAAGTGGAGGATGGCAAAAGCAAGGGGAAGGGCACCCGCGCGCGTAGGGAGGGCAGGGAGTTCCCGCTGTTGGAACGGTCGCGTGCGCTTTTTTCCCCGAACACCGCTGTCGCTGCGCGACTCCGTAGCCCCAAAATAAAAAAAGCAAAAGCAAAAAAAAAAAGATTTCGTCAAGTGGAGTGTGTTGACAACAAGGGTTGAGCAATCGCACTTTGAACGCCTTATCTTTGTTTACCTTTTTCTTTCCCCGTTATTGCTCCCGTTTTTCTTTTAGAGTGCAGCTCTTAGGCGCCCGTTTTCGGCTTGAGCGGCGTCGCCGTCGGCGTAACCGTGAGGTCACGCGACCCCCCCCCCCCCCTGAGGTCACATGACCTCACGGGGGGGGGGGGGGTCACGTAAACCTCAGTTTATCTTTTTTTATATTTTATTCGCTATGAATTTTACTAACCACTCCGTTCTGTTTTCTTTTTGAATCCAATAAAAGTTACTCGTTACCATTAAAACTGTATTATGTCGTTTTTTTTATTTTATAACATGCTTTTTAGAGAGTGACAGCATCTGGCGACATGGTGTCAGCCCATCTTGACCTAAAACAAAGTTCTGTGTCACTCAGGGAATTTCACAAAAGTACTCAGGGAAAACCTGGAAAACTCAGGGAATTTGAAAATGTCAACTTGGTAGACACCCTGGGGTTGGCAAACCACGGTCCACGGGCCAGACGCGACCCGCGAGGCGGTTTCATATAGCCCTTGGCATGACACTAGACAAGGACCCCTTCCTTTGCCGCTTTCTCACACAGGCTTGATTACCACATGGCAGTTTTGGTCTCAAGTGGGGTTAGACATGAGGAGCACTTCCCATTGGCATTCTCCACATTGGGCAGAGAATGTCTTCACTTCCTCTTTTGCCCTTTCCTTGCCTGCCCCCCCCCCCCCCCCAAAAACACACAAACACAGACAGACACACTTCGGGACTTATCGTCCGGACCCCTCCTTGTCAGCTTTGTGATGACTCGGCCTGCCGCTGCAAAAGGTTGTCTGACCTCTGCTGTAGAATAATGTACCTATGTCACAAAGTCTAACATTTCACATATTATTTGCATAAGTGTCCCACTTCTATATAAAATTAACAATCAACATCGTTTTCTCTCTTCTTTGTGCCAAGGAAGTGAAAAAAAAAAGAATCATTGTGGTCTTTTCTTTTTTTGGCAAGACTGATTGCACTCTTTTTCTTTTTTTTTTTATAAAAGTGGGACATGTATGCAAATTATTTGTGGATTTCTAGACTTAGTAGTGAAATAGGTAGATTATGTTTGAGCCATTTAAATAAAAAGTCAAAGACTGCTTTTTGCACCTTTAACCCCTTAACTGGGGGCACGTCTTTAGACCCATCTCAATTTTGACAATCGGATAGAAGTAGCTCGGCTTTAAACGCATGCAAGCTTTCAACTGAGGTTCAACCGTTGCAAGCTTTCAACTGAGGTTCAACCGTAAAATCTCGAGCAAGCGCCCACTCAAAATTCGGAGATAATCATGTAAAACTGGGGAGTGGGTGCTCCTTAGGTCAATATATGCACCATTGTGTATTTTGCTAATGTCACACGAATTGAGGGGTGGGTGCTTATTGTAGAATGGGTGGATGCTCAGTGTTTTACGGTAGATGCTGCCATTTATTAAACGCTATATTAAACACGTTTAGTTGATTTGCATTTTGTGGGTCGTGGCATAATTGAATTGTTTTGGTGAAAAATATTTCTGTTCTCGATTCTGGATCATGGGTGCTCGGAAGTGGTGAAAAGCATTGCTTGAGCAAAATGACGACAATAATTCGGGCGATGAGTACACCATGTTTAGTGACAGCAAAACCTCGTCGCCTCACGACCACGGTGACGGAAGAGACCTGGATGATGTGCTGACAGCGAGCACATCCACATCCTCCACGTTGTCGTGGCAGGACAGCAAAGAATTCAGAGGATGCTTTCCTTTCTGAGGAAAGCGTGCTCAACACAAGGAGTAGCAATGTGTTACAGTCGCCGACCGATTTTTCAAACACCGATAATTCGGACTTGTTCGATAATTCGGACCTAAAGGGGGAACCATGGCTTACCCCATAGAAATAGTGTATATTAATGACCAATGTTTCGGACAACTGGAAGTCCGAAAGTTAGATTATTTGAACAAAATCGTCGCTAGCGATCAGCGGGAAACACCACTGAGAAGTGGCCATTTTGAATTCTATGTTGGCTGCAAATGGATTGGCTTGCTTTGGCAGCGCGGCTTGAGTACTCCTCAGTCCTACCACTAGGTGACGCTATGCTAGCCCCCTTTTTTCCATTTAGCTGCATGTCATCATCATCATCATCATTATTACTATTTTGCTTTGTTTCCTTCCATCCCTTCGCGCCTCTGCCCCACTTTCGCGTCGCCAGTCGTCATTTTGCGCTCATGGATTTGCGTCTCTCATCTCGTTCCTTGCATCAGCAGAAAATGAGACTCCGACGACGACTACCGCTCAGCCATTGACAGCAGATATTACAAACGCATTAACATTGCTGTTAAATGTGTACGACAAGAACTCGACGCTCGCGCAAATGCAAGCAGACATCATCGCAAGCAGGCGTAACATGAAGCAAGCCACTATTAACAGCCTTTTAAAGCCTGCTTAGGCGTAATAAAGGCAAGTTTTTTCATCTACCGAATTTTCGGACTTCTTGATTATTCGGTCTACTTGATTATTCGGACCATTTTGGGGGTCCCTCCGAGTCCGAATGATCGGTCGGCGACTGTATATTTTTCCATGGATGTAAATAAACAACAGATGTGAACTTTTAGTTCAAAAACATTCTTTTAATATTCTGGAGTGAAAATACTCCCGGAGGCATGGTCGTGCACCCACAAGAAAAACTTCCCGCTTAAGGGGTTGAACGAGACATTGCAGATGCATAGCATTTGTTTCTATGCTGGCTTTATTGATGCCAAGACAATCAAACTGCATCATCTTCATTTGCTGGCCTACCTGAAAGCTTAGGTGACGATATTGGATGGCTCAATCATGCCATCCATCATCTAGGAAATTTTTTAATGTGCAAATAAAATGTTACGATTTAGAAGAAAAACAATGTTAAAGAAGGTAGGAGGGAGTTCCCTTTGTCCTACAGGTAATATTGATGTCGCATAACTCGCAAGGACATCACCCAATTCTTTTCTACTCTCTTTTACCGAGGAAACCCAAACTTTAATCCTGAAAAAGTTACTATATTTTCTAAAGATACATTTTTGAGAAAGCATCGGACGTTCACTAAAAATAACGATCAAAGTCTTTACGCAACACGCAACATTTTGCTTCCCCTCGTTCGAGTCTAACAATATTCGAGAGAATCAGGCGGCCCGTGCAAGGGCTACGCAAGTCAAAAATTTGGAAAAAAAAAACAAAAAAAAAACACTCGGCCAATACGGAAGGATGCGTAGAAAGTTCTTAAAAGGGCACTCGAGTGGATTTTGAGATCGTATATTTACTGTCATAACTCAATCTATAGGGTCTAAGCATTTTAAAAAACCCGAAATTACATTCAAGCGAGGCCACTTTCCCTATTAAAAATCTAATCAAAGATCGTGCCACACCCCCCTTTCTGCGAGGTGGCGCAGAACACCCGGGGCGCCACCGGACGGGAAAGCAGCGAGGGAGAACACGCGACAGCCAATCACGAATGCGCCGGCTTCCTGACACATTCGAAAAATCAGTTCACCGGGAAACCGTCATTCGTGATTGGCGGTCGCGTGCCCTGTCCTGCTGCCTTCCCGTCCGGTGGCGCACCCTGGTGCTCTGCACCACAGCGCAGGAAGAGAAGCGTGACACAGTGTTTGATTTGATCCTTAATAGAGAAATCGGCTGCTCATGAATGTGATTTCAGGTTTTTAGGATGCTTAGAGCCCATAGATTGAGTTATGACAATAAATAGACAATCTCAGAATTCACTCGAGTGCCCCTTTAAAAGGGCAACGAGGCCCTTTCGGTTTCGTCGGCATACAGTTCCACGTTCACCGACTCCCCTTAGAGGTTGCATTGCGCACGTCCCGTCTCCCTCCATCCGTGCCGCAACCTCTCAATGCTCCGTTCTCGCCTGCCCCGTGCAGTTCCGCATGGACGGCGTGTGGCACACGTGGATCGACTACGAGAAGTTCCACGAGCTGGTGCAGAGGCACTACGAGAGCGGGGAGCCTTTCGGGTCCCTGGACTATGCGGCGCCCCTGCCCCCTGGGCCACCTTCGGGGCCCGGGAGAGGGGCTTCGACCCCAACGACACCCGGATGCTCAGGCGCAGCAGGAAGGACGTGGGCGGCTGCTAGCCGGCGGCTCCCGTGCCCGTCGTGAGGCGGAACGCGTTGGCGTTTGGATGGGCTGCCCGGCATCTGGATGGCGGACGTGACGGCGGCCCATTCTGTTGCAGGTCGTTCCGCAGCCTGATGGTTAACGGAAACCAGTGCAGATGCAAGATGGGACGCTGCGACGACGGTGACCCTCGCATCCACCAGCCTTTTTCGGGATCGTTTTGCGACGCATTAATAAGTGACCTTAAAAGTCTTTTTTTTTTTTTTTGCTGAGATTGAGGTTATTGATTTGTGTAGCCCTTGTACCTGCAGAAGTTGTCCCACCCACCTCTTTTTTTAGACCAAAAATGTTCATAAACCCAGCCATGACAGTGGGAGGAAGTTGCCAAAGAAATAGTTGTGCCTGTGTTGTGGGCACAACCTGGTCATCGTTAGTCTGCCTTCGTCATTGGTTTTTATAACGCGCAACCTACTATGGAATTGTGTTGTGAAAAATCATCGATCACCGAAGACGTTTACATGAGGTTAAGTGCATTCGTTTTTAAGTCTTTATGCTCGCGGAATGATGTTGATGCGGGAGAACTGTAAAGACACTGGTGACCTGGTGAATTTTTTCTTTATGCAGGTAAACCTGAAACTAAAAAAAAAAAAGGGGCACTATTTTTTTTTTAGTTTTTCAAATGCAATGATTTTCACATTTTACACATTATGAGAAATGAAGCCGAATGGTTTTTGTAGTTGCTAGTGTTTTGAACGGCAAGATTGCAGCTGCACTTTATACTGGATCATGGTCATCTCAACTTGATTGCTGTGTGTGTGTGTGTTTTTCTTCTCCCGAGTGTTATGTTAGTTTAATTGGTATTTAACCTTCCAAAGGCTTGCATTGTTAATTTTCTGTCCCTTGTCAAAGTGTTTTTTTTTAGAAGCTTTGATTGTTTTCTGCCAAATATAATTGCTTTAGAAATTTTTTCTAAAGTGTTTCATCTTTCAAATGCTGTCATGTGTAAAATTGTCATGAAGTGTGGTACATAGTCATTGATTGGATGTGGAACACATGGCAGGAATAAACTACTGTCTCACAATAATGTTTGTTAGTCGACTATTTAGCTATATTAATACTGAAGTGAATCTTTTAGTTTGCGGTTGAAGAAGGATATTTTCTGGGGGTGTGTTCCCAGAGCTGCTGGTGTAGTTGGGCATCCAAGGCAGGATTCAATGCTTCAAAAATTTATTGAATGTCCTTTAGGTCTGTTCTGGTGGCGATGCGTCCTGACGGTAAAAGCGAATGTAAAATGCTGGAATGACACAGTCGAAGTTCAGGAAAAGGCAGGCACTTGCACTTTAGTTGCATATGAAGTCAGCGTAAAACAACTCTCGCTTTGCAACAATCATTCCACTCTGTGCTAAAAAAAAAAAAAAAATTGGTGCAGATAGTTTATATATTTGTTTTGTTTTTTTATCGGTGGACATACTTGTGACAAAAAACTAATCTAGAAATTAAAAAAATAAAAATCTGGGTTTCTGAGTTTGCTTGCAATCACAAAAGAGGGGTGCGAAAAGGGAAAAGTGCTAGAAGTAGAAAAAGGGGGACCAGGCAAAATATGCTTGTTACAAAAAGTGTATAGGTGCCTTCATTGTCTATGAGTATGTGCCTACTATGTTACCTCTACAGTGTCTACACCATTCCAGGACCTAGAAGAAAAATGCAGTCACTGAGCTCTGAGTGCATACATGGCATGTGATCTTCCACGAGAGAATACTGTGCATGCTCAAAAAGTGTTCCAGAGCCCACTAAAAAAATATGACAGTGGGCCAAAGGCGATTGTTTCAATGGTCTCTAAATACAACAAACAAACCTCAACGAAGTGGAATAGCCAAGCAACTTCGGCACCTCCTGAAGCAAGTCTAGCTTGCTGAGCAACAAAGTATGGCACGTTTCACGATTTTCATTAAGTTGCCAGCGTTTTGGGAGGTCTTTATATACTGCACAGTTTTAGCAATCACAATTATTTCGGTACAGAGGTGTGCTCCACGGATTATAGAGTGATGGAAACAATGAGCATCGTCAAGCAATACTTGTGCCATCAGAATTTTATATGTATAGCTGAGCCCCAATAGGGGAGAGTACAGGAATTGGTACTGCTTGAAGGAGACGATAAAGCTGCGAGGTTTGTTCCGCTTGAGTGATGATGCTGAAGTTTCAGTGATAATTACGACCTTGCACACGATGCCGTTAGACTTGATGACCGGCCCTTGCTGCCAACATCCGACTTCTGGCACGGTGGAAGGAAGCCAAGACGGCGGTGATACTCGACTGCGTCGCCCGTTTTCTGGATAGTAGAAACGGTATCACTGCATTAGCGGCTTGCACAACAAATTGTGTTAAATTTTGAATTGGAAGCATGCGAATATTGTTCTCACGTCTGTTTAGTTTCTGCCTTTTAGATGCAATCAACGTTGACCTAGCTTTTACTTCGTTGCACGATTACTTACCCAATTGTCCCCAAGAACCGGCGAATGGTTTCGTTTTCTTGGGATTTGGACCTGCAATGACACATGATACTTTTGTACTATGTCTATCCTGAAGTCGCGCGATTTTAGGAAGCTTTTTTCCTATATGAGCGCATGTGCAAACAAGGTATTTTTAATAGCTACACTTGCGCGCGTGTTCCTATAATCTTCACTACACATAGCTTGTGAAATAGTACATGTCTGGTGCTGGCCTAGAGATACAGTTTTAGTCATCCGTCATTTCTTATTTCAGGCTATGGAGTAGTAGAAGATTACGAACATGAAAGCAACACCTGCAGGCGAGGGATTCTCGTTATGCCCAAGTGTCTTAATTACCATGGAATTGTGTACATAGTAGGACACTTGGGTATCCATAGTGGGATACCTAAATACCCTGCTAAGCAGGTCTGTACATGTCTGCCCTCGTGCCTCCTTTGTGTTTAGCTTTTGTATTCTTGGTAACCACGTAGACACGCTCGTCGGAAAATTATAAATTTGAAATAGTCGTTAAAGTTGAGTTGTTTTTTTCGCGCATGCAGCGATGCGATTGTTACGTCATTTCGGCATACTGCATACTAAATTACTTACCCGGCTACATTCTCCATTTCACAAAGACTTAAGGATTGCGATCCAAAGTTGTACCGAAGTGTTGTTTCACTTTCTCAAAGCTAAAACTACTTGTTACACTGTCCTTGTGCGAATTTTTATTGCTTTTGATTATCGCTTTGAAGAAAGTGCTATTCTATATATGTAATCTTAGTACCGAGCGGCGAGCACTGACACTATCCATAAGTTCATAATATTTATCGTCGTTCGCCGTGGGCTCTCTCTGTCGGGACAGGCAAGTTCGCTCCGTTGAGTTTCTTCCCACGCACTGGTGCAATGTAAAGAAGCGACAGTCGCAGAGTAGATAATGCGATATCGCAATATGCGATATTATAGCATTAGCTGGCGGCCATAGATGTGTGCGCGACTGGTGAGCGCGTGCTGACGGCTAGCTTCCACAGTTCTTTTGCAACGTGCATTCCGCACCATCAAGATTGCCGGTCTTATGAGCGTGCGCTCTGAACATCGCCCTCAAATATGGCGTCCAGTGAATATTGAGCGCGTCCCTACAGCGCAGCCACGGCCGCTTGAAAGTTGAAACCAGAATTCAGTGACCTTGGCGCAGCCGCATACCCAGGTAAAAATCACTCCTCCAGAGCGGGATAGTGCGCGCGTACGTTTAATGTTTAATAATAATTATAAAAATCAAAATCTTGGTGAATGTTTTAGTTTTGTTTCAACTTCGCAACCTTGAAGCAAATTTTTCATAAAATCGCGGGAAGTGCATATTATAGACGGCGGGGTCCTAATTAGTTCCTTGCATTAATGGTATTTTCTTTTTTGTCAAATAGACTGACCTCACAGGAGGCAGCCGGCAGTAAATGAAACGGTTCATGCTGTCTCGTGCTTTGCACGGGCAGAGGCTCAAGCGTGCTTGTCCAATACTGGCTTGTCGCACGTACAAAACAATTGCGGTGGCTTAGCTCGGCTATGCCAGGATATAGACAATTGCAAGCATGGAGCCTCGATTGGTGCCCCAATAGTGCAAGCACGTGCAGCTTGCGCGTGAACATAGCTTTGGCAAGCTTGAAATTGCACGGGCCTGTTAGCACGAGCAGAACCATGGCGGCGGCCAGTGGTCTTGCTTGCAATCGTCTATACGTAGCGTGAGCTTATGCGCACAAAATGAGAGGCGCTATCAAGCGGCTCCGGTGCAGCGTCCGGCTTGGCTACTGCGCAACGGAGGTGCACAGCTGGACACGCGGCGGCGCCAGTGCGTCTGCCGCAGCTATGACGTCACTCCTCTGGAATGCGCAGACCGGCGAAGCGGGCGCGGCGGCTTCGCGTGGCTCTCATGATGAACCGTGCTCATTATGAGAGCCGCGCGAAACTGCTCAACCTCGGCCAGTGTAGCTCACGCTACAAATTATTTAAGTTCCCTCGATGCATCGCGGCAGTGGTGGCACAGCTACACTGGCTGGTGAAATCGGCTTGCTCGGGACTCGGGTATAACGAGATAATTTTTAAATAACCTTGGCTAGGTAGGATTGGGCAGCACTGCGGGTTTTAATTTTGTATGTCAGATCCCTCGTTTAGTTTTCATCCATATACAGGGTCAAGAAACGCCGGCCAAATCGTTCCTGCGAAAAGTATGCATCGAACAGAAATATTGTTGATGTATTGGTCCGTGTCAGAGGGTCTATTGAGGAAACCAATAGCATTCGGTGTAATTAGGTCATTATTGCTCTCCAATAATTAACTTTTTTTATGTTGCATTTAAAGTTACGGTTTCGATTAGAAACGTTCTGGGCCCCGTCGAAAACCACTCTAGGTCAGTCCACTTTTCAAAAATATAAGGCATGCGCGGTACTTTACGGCGTTCCGGAAAACATTCAATTTGAACGCATTTTTAACTTCCAGTTTCCAATCAGAACGCAACTCCACGCCAGCGCGGTCCTACTCCCCGTGGCCAAATGGAGCAACTACCGCAACTACTGAGAAGGAAGTGTGGAGCGAGCCAGCGAATTGAAACACTGTGCTGTTTGAATGACATTGCAAGAACAAACTTTGATTCTTGGGGTCACTACCCCCCCCCCCCCCCGCTTCCCCGGCCCCCTCCTCATGCAATGAGTGTGTGGCGGCGCAATGTTTAGTCGCGCGCTTTGGCCACAGGGAGCAGGACTGCTGGTGCAAAGATGTAGAGAGCCTAGATTGAAGAGGAGCTCCATCTCAAACCGTGGGGAGCGTTTGCGATCTAATGGCGGACGCCTCCCACGGAGACTGGTCGCGAGTGCGCATGCGCTACGTCTTCGAGTGGCGAGGAGGAAAGCGGACGGAGACGTTAGCAGACGGTCAATGCTTTCGGCACCTCCTCGCAGCTCGTATTGCATTAACGCGGCCCATAAGCGCCACGTGATACCGAACGAGCAGTTGGAAACTCTGCAATATGGGCTCTCTACAACGACGCGCTCCAATAGAAAACCGAAACCCACGATTTGAAGGAGCCAATCAAGCAGTGCCGAAATTGCATCGTCGCAGCGCTCGCTGTCTTCATGCGTTTGCTATCAACGATATTGATTTTCTTAAATAGGCCCTTTGGCAAAAACCAATGCAACATCGACCTTTATTTATTTATTTTTTATGATGCGTAGTGTTTGCACGAACGATTCTTCGACTGTTCACCGCAATAAATAACGTTTAAATTGAAACCAAATTAGCTTTTAACGGTCAATGAATGGAAGCGTGATTTCTTTAAGGCAGAATTATCCCCCGCATGCTGACTTTGCATTTTCGAAAACTATAGACGCAAAGATCTACTATATATATTAGGATTAAATGACGAAGGCTTCTTTTTATCCGAATTAGAGACGGCATAGTTTTATTGCAACCTTCATAACAACAAAACCATCAATTTCTACTCGAGCGTATATAAATTTCGGTATTATTCGGATTACCTTCGGTTTCATGCACACATGTGTTCGTGCTGCTATGTTCTCCATCGATTAGGCTGTTTCAAATTCCTGTCGCGCTCCAGAAAAATTTTGTAGCCAATCATCATTCGAGACAACTATTGAGTATTTTCTTCTACTATTCTATTACGATTCGGGCAAACGTGACTTCAAATTTTGGAGTCTCTGTTTACTTCTACGCAATGCGCCAGGTAGTTAACTTTATCCCAATTAAAACCTACGAACGTGTTAACAGCTCGCCTGTGGGCTGGCTACTTTTCCTACGGGCGTATGTGATCAAATTCCATTTCCCGTACACCACGCTTTCCGTACACCACGCTATTTCTGTTTCAGTTTCCCCGTACGCCACGTGACGTCACGCTCCGCGAATCACTTCGCCCAATCAAAAGGTCACGTGACGATCATTGATCTCTGGATAGGCTCCTGCGGTACCGGTGGCTCGTAGCATCCGCATCAGCATCGCCTCCTCTCCCTTTATGAGACACCATCTGAGCGCGCTGATCAAACACGATCCCCAGCCGAACACTGACAGCAGCTAGTGCCTAATCTCAGGCATCGATCGATCTGACTGTGATGACGGTGCTCAGGCCTTCTACTTGTCTGGGTGGTGTCAACGGTGGTGTTGAGTGGACACCCGGTTCTGACGTCACGCCCCGCTGCTGTGCCGTGGCGCTGCTGTCGGCACGGCACATGCGCAGACGACACTTCACCTCACGCGGACCCGGATTATGCGCAAGCTCATTTCCCACACCTGGTGAGGGAAAACACGGGCGTGCTTGCATACAGCCTGGAGAAGACTTACGTGGTCTGGCGAACGACGTTCAGGACGACACTTACGGTCCCGCTGGTTTCTGTCACGATGCCGTACTTGCTCAACCGCTTCCCCTGGACACGAGAGCGAGATCTTGAGCTGAGCATGCACGACGCAGCGTTTCGATAGCGTGTAACCTAACGCTTTCAAAGAGACACTAAACCTAAGAAAAAAACACTTTTTAGAGCGCAGCTCTTAGGCGCCCGTTTCCGACTTGAGCGGCGTCGCCGTCGGCGTAACCGCAAGGTCACGTGACCCCCCAAGGTCATGTGACCCCCAGGCCACGTGCCCCCAAGGTCACGTGACCCCCCAAGGTCATGTGACCCCCCAGGCCACGTGACCCCCTGAGGTCACGTGACTCCCCCGAGGTCATGTGACCCCCCAGGTCATGTGACCCCCTAAAGAACATTGAAGAATGAGGGGAGGAGGAGGAGGAGGAGGAGGACAAATTTTTCAATTTGCGGGCAAAACCGAAACTGTGGGATGATGATGATAGCGTTTGTACGTATATTTTTATATAGTGTGCGTTTTGAGTATGTTTAGTATCACGAGTTAGTATGGTGCCTGGAACTATGCCTGAAACGCGTCTCCGACTAGAGTGTTTACCATATCCAAAAAAGTGGTCCCTCGATTACCACCTGATGACGTCATAGAAGTGTCATGCTAGGGAGGCATGACACTTCTATGAACTCCAAACAACTCTCTGAGGTTTCTCTAAGACAACGTTGCAAAGCAGTCGGCTGTCCTAGAGACACCACATAGATTTTTTAGACAAAGAACCTTATGCTCTATGTTTCTATAAGCAGCTTTCGTTTGCATATACGACTATTTTGGGTTAACACTTGATATTATGACACGATTTAAAGTAGCAAGATAAATGCATTTTTCAACTAGAACCAGAACAATCACACCGTCCTTGCCCTGTCGCACAATTAACTAGGCTCAATGACATAGAAAAAAATATGACTCCTCATACAGCTGTTTCTGCCTTCCTGACGATTTGTACAGCAACATACAAAATACTTGTATTTTCAAGGTATTGTCTGACAGCTAGAAGCCCGAGGCTCCGAGCTAATAAATTTAACTTTACCAGAGCTCCTCCTGTCGAGCGAGAGTTTGTGCGTCCGAGGTGCCTCCTTGAGCAAAAAGCTCGTGCTTGTAGCCGAGTAGTGGTACTGCCTGGCAGTGCCGTGCCGGTCGATTTACACGAGAAAGGGCTGGTAATCAAATTTTAGATGAAGCAATACGCAGGCCAAAAGAAAACAGAGTAATACAGATTGCGTGAGGAAGTCATAATAGCAGAGCCCTTTCAGCGGAAAGAATCGCGATATTAAGCTATTGCTTTGGCGCATGTTGCGCCAGGTATGGGAAAGGGGCTCGCAGCCGCGGGATGTGGGCGGGCCGCGTTCCAGAGAGTCACGGGCCGCATGCGGCCCGCGTGTTTCAGACCCCTGGTCTAAGCCATAGAAAACGGCACGTGACTACGGAAAAGAGAGTGAGCGCTACTCAAACCAGCCAGTTCTCGATCGGCGGTTTTCGGGTTCAAAGAAAACTAATTTCGAGCCGCAAATTGTGTTCTGGGAAGTTGGGCCCTCATATGTCATGTACACCTTGGCCATCATAAATAACCTGTCAGTGTCCTTTTAAGGCACTTTAGTCGGCCCGAAAAAATAGGTCTCTCAACGTATCGCGCTGTAATCTACTGCACAGAGGTCCAAGCAGGTGGTGGAAGTTTAGTAATAAAATCAAGGAATTAATTTACCTCGGTCAAAAGTGAAAAAAAAATGTATTGCAAACTGTTAGGCAATTGCTTTACATACGCGAAACATTCTAGCATCACGTGACATCAGGTCATGTGACGTCAATATCCCGCTAAATTTAGCGGCGAAACTGAATTTGTGTGCAGGTCACGGGACGTTCATTTTCCCGCCAAATTTAGGGGAATTGACGTCACGTGACCTATACACCAGTTCAACTTCACCGCTAAATTTAGCGGAGAAATTGAATTGGTGTGTAGGTCTATGACGTCCCATAATGCAACACTGCGCGCGTTGCGTTATGGGACGTTACAGGCCACGGTTTCACTAAATGTGGGTTCACGAAATGCGGCTTGACAAAATGCGGAGCAATTAGCCGAAGAACGTTTCACGTTAAAATCGAAACAGCTGTTTTCGGCAATCTACGCCGCCACTTCGCCTACGATGTCATAACCTCCGAGATCCCGAAGCGCGCGCAAGCGTTCGCGCGCTTCGAGATCTCGGAGGTCATGACGCTGCACGCGTAAGGATAAGTGCTGCCGACAGATGGCGTACACCGCGTCGACGGAGCACGACGGAGCAAAGCCCTCTATCCTGGGGAAAGTGGCGCCATTCATTGTTGTGGAAATGCTCGAGACACGTGCCTCGCGCCACTTCTGGGAAGACCATGGTGTCTGAAATCTAGCTCAGTGCTGCGCTGTGCCGCCATGATCTTCCCAAGGGCTGCACGTTGCACGCGCCTCGTGCATCGGTGCACCTTGCGCTACTTTTGAAACATGAAAGGGCTTTACGACGGAGTGCCTGCCGATTCGGGTTCTTTTGCGAGATTAGGGAGTTTTAGTAGATCGTTCCGATGCCTATACGATACCCCCGATAACGATACGATGCATGCGCAAAGGCCGCGGCGGAGTATCGGGTATCGTTATCGGAGTCATCGGAACGATCTACTAAAACTCTCTAATATCTACTATCATAACCCGAATCGTTCGGCCGTCCCTCGAAGTAGCGCACGCGATCTGTCCGCAGCACTTACCCTATACGCGCGCATCGCCTGCGAAGTGGCGGCATAAACTGCCCAAAACAAGCTTTTGTCTTTTTTTAGATGCGGAGCATCTCTTGCTCGGGTCCATGCCCCGCGGCCTTGTAGTCCGCACTCACACTACGCACGCGCAACTCTCCTCCTTCCCTCTCTCCAACAGCTGCGCGTTACTCTCTCCGCTCTCTCTCTACCAGCTGCGTGCACTGCGCGTGCGTTCGCTTCTACTCACACCGCGCGAGCAAGCGCAACTCTCCTCCTCTAGTCTCCTCTCCTTCAAGTGTGAAAAAAAATAAACGGCGAGCGGCGAGCGTTTTAAGTTTCTCTGCCGCGAGCCGCGACGAAGGCTCGCGTAGGGGGTGACGCTAGGGCAGTCGATGGCGCCATCTCTCGACGTCAGCACGCAACTGACTCTTTCCTCGGAACCAACACGATGCTCCGGATCACCCCATGGTTCCCCTCGGGAAGATGGAGTAATTTCTTCTTCTTTTGAACGAGATAAGTGTGTTCCTTCTGTAATTTAGTTATTTTTAATTATAAAAGTACACCACTTGCTTGCACCTCTGTAGTAAATCGCAGCGCGATATGTTGACAAATCGACTTTTGCGGGCCGTCTAAGTGACGACACTTGAGCCATCTTGGCGCCTAAAATTATTGTGGCCAGTTATCATCTGAAATATCGTAAGAAACGGCTTTCCGTCCTCTAGAAATGATGCCGCGACGGAGCAAAACGATGTTGCCCGAGCGTTTCAAACCGTAACAATCGCCAATCGATTTTTTTTTCAAAACTTTTGAGGTGTTTTTGGGTACGATGTCCAGTACGTCGCTCTCCTTGCCACCGCATCATCTACCACGTAACACTCAAGTGAGCGAGTGAGCGAGGGGTACCAGGTACCAGAGTTGCTCGCCTGCCCTAGCCCGCTCACCGTCGCCTGCTAGGACCGGTTCTGTACCCAACGTTCCCGGCATCCTTTCGTCACTGCGGACGGCACTGCACGCTTCTTTGCAAGTCTATTGCACCCGCTCTGCAGGAGGCGACAAAGAATGGCGGCGCTCAGAAGAATAGAGTGTGGATGCGTAGTAATTCTCTAGTGGCTCTAGGTGTCACGGAGGGCGCTATGTTCGGGGAGCGAGCGAGCTTACCGGAGCAGCGTCCGCTGGCACGGCGGTGTTGCTGAGGTCCCTTAGTTGGGGATCCCCGCCGGTGAAGAAGCGCCTCATTCTGGAGTCGAGGCGCGTAGACACTGGACGCCACGTCTTCAGCGACATTGACGTCCGCCCTGGAAGGCATCGGGGCTCGTGTGGGCTTCGCAATTGTCAATTAGCATTGGCGCCAACCGTGTTTCGAGACCCAGACGGATATAATTTTCCGAAAGACAGAAATCTAGCATAGACATAAACGCAAACTAGTGTGTGTGTTTTTTAATGCATGTTTGCGGATGTACGCGGTTTTCAAGCATTCCTGTAAATGTCGTATTGACCTTTAGTCGGTGACAGGTCAAGAACGAAGCGGAAGCTCCTCCCACCTCTTTCCACTTTAGCGGAGCAAATGCTGGAAAGGAGGCTACTTCCTCCCCGGCTTTCGCTCTGCCGAAGGGGAAAGAGGTGGGAGGAGCTTCCGCTTATCATTCCTCCCTCTTTCGCTCTCTGTCTCTGTCTCTTTCTCCCTCTCTCCTGTTGTACTCCCCGAAATGCCCGGGTAAAAACGGGAGAAAGAGGAATCCCGGAGCTGTGAGCAAGCATGTTGGATTCGTGGCATTATGCCTTCACGACTTTCGTGACTCCTTAGTTATCATCTTTGTATCCCCAAGCATCTAATACAAATTTCTTTCGGATTCTGCTGCAAGCTATTTGAGAACAATTTTCCTGACCACTGCAATCCAGTGTCGGCGCTAACGCGTTCCAAGTAACGGATGTAACGCGTTACATGTAACGGAGTTACCTGTAACGCGTTTCTTTTATCTGTAACATAGATACTCGTTGCATTTGCAAGATATTAACGCGTAACGTACTTACGTGTTCTTTTAGTAACGTAGTTGCGTTACTCGTTACATCTTCCCCAAAAAATTACACATCCATTTTTTCGTGTTGCTAGGCGCCAAGCCACATGAATTCTTGCACTCATTACACGTATACCTTTAAAATGTTCCCTCTTTTTTCCCCAATAAAACACACCCAATTTAGGAAAATTCCAACGCCTATGCCCTTTGTTCCAGTCAAAACAATAAAACTTTTAAATTATAAGAAGCAACGCAAAAGTAACACGTGTTACTTTTTATCGGTAACGGTAACCCGTTCCTTTGATTTTAAGGTAACGTAGGTCTGTAAGGCGTTCCTTTTATTTGCAACTACCAAATAAAGTATTTCGTTCCTTTTTTTTTAACGCCTACAACACTGCTGTTATCTGATACCATGCTTCCAAACCACTGTACACAGCATTTCCATAGTTGTCCGTAGCGCTAAATAAAACCAGAGCAGACTCCCTTTTCTCCTATCAGCCACTGAGACCGATATCGCTTAGACAGAATCTCACGGAGGTCTCCCATCACTTACCCCTAAATTAGTGTAACCTGGCATGAGAAGGTTGGGAAGATGCAGCGTCTGCTGCCGACGAAAGTAAAAGTAGTATCACGTTTAAGATCATAGAATGTTACGTGAGAATCTTGACTTTAGTCATCCCACCTGGGGGAGACCCGCTGACCTGACAAATTCTAGTGGTGAGCCGAGGATCTGCTTTGGTGCTCGTGTTGGGATGATTGAGTCTTCGTACCGCATCGGTCCGAGGACCAGGGGTCGGATAGCCCTGGACCGTAACACTTCCGGTCCGCGTATAACTATAGACAGAAGAAGGCTTTGCAGTATTTGCAGAGGCGTAGACTTAGGCTTTGCAGTATTTTCAATGGCGCGGAGAAGCAAGCACCCAGGGGGGCCACGAGCTTCGATGCCCCTCCGTAATCTACGCCTATGAGTATTTGTTGGACCGAATGTAGCTTTTCGTCCGTTGTCAGAATTACTTCGGACATACGGGGAAATAATGGCGCGTAAAATATACGAAAAGCGGAAGTGCTCCAGGGCTACCTTTGGCCAGTTTAAGATCTCGCCGCCTTAACGTCCTCCTCCCGAGTGAGCCAATCAGCCCATAGTGAATCAGGCCGCGGTGCAGAGTGAGAGGCGTGAACGCATGCGCGTGAACTCCCGGCTGCTCCCAGCTGATCGGGGAGGGCCGCCGTTTTTACGTGAATTTCTGACGGTGATAAAGAGATTAGGGGAAGTGTCACAGGCAAACTCAAGATTGAAATTTCGGTTGAAGGATCATAAGGCTGGTTTTCCCTTAAGAGTGGTTGTGAACGAAAATGGAGCTTGGCAGAAGGTGGTGTCGGTTTTTACTCCAGAAATGCCTGAGAGGAGTAGAGCTCAACAGTCTGTTGTCACCAAAAAATCTCTCAGGAATTGATTGAAATATTGAATCCGCATCATGGGAAAAGGTGTGATGTGGCAACTTTAGACGTCAAGAACTTATACTACCCTATGGATAAGTCGGAGCTGTTAATAATGGGTCAGGAGGTGGTGTGATGATAATCTAGTGAACTTTCAGTCTGCCTCTGGGATTGATGTAGAGAGATTTATTTAGAGTCCAGCGTTGTAGACTTTGATGGTTCTCTTTTTATTCAAAAATAGGAAGTGTGTATCGGGTCGTCAATTGCGCCAGTGTTGTTCGAGATTTCATTAAACGAGATGGATGTTCACGTTGACATGGTTGCGCGGGCCTTGCCGAGTGGAGCATCGTTGTCCGTAACTATGCAGATGACATTTTGATTTGTGCTTTCGAGGAAGGGTAAGTAGAGACGGTTAAGAAGTGTATAGACAAACTCATGTTTACAAACAAACCGGAGCGCCCCTAGCGGACGCCACCGGTGCCGCACATGCGCTGTGGAGTGTGGGCAAGAAGCTCGCCGTCGCCCATAAACAAACCATTGGAATGCGATGTTGTCGGTGTGAGTCCCCGTGCTCCTTTTCGCGTTGAAATTGCTCATTCTGCGTCTCCCTGACGATGTCTGACTACTTTAGCGGCCTCAGCAACATTAACGAGGCTCATTGCAACGCAAAACTTTGCGTGAAAAGCGGCGATTCTTGGGCGATTCATTCCGCATGGACGCCGTAGAATGGACGCTAAAGCCTGATTCACATCATGAGATTCTGCTCGCTATTTTCAGCCATGACGTCGCTTGGGCTGCAAAAGCGTGAACCGTGGCTGAGACAATCGACGTCGATACTGAAAATCGCAATCAGAATCGGACCAAGTGAATCAGGCATAACAAGTCGGTGATGGCCACTGGTAACAGTTATCAACATCTCCTTGTATCTACTGTTTACACCGAGCCTACTTACTCCAACCAACCGTCAAATTTAAAAGTCCTTTGAGGCCTACTTACTTCTTATCGCAATTATCGGGTCAACGTTTGGACAACGGGCCACTGTCGTTTGAAGGAGCAGACGACAAGGAAAAACGTTTGAAAGAGCAGACGACAGTTCGAACAATCAGGCGGCCGTTTGAACTTGAAGACGCACTGAACGTAGCCCGCAGGCGGTTTTCCCGCGTTCATGTTAGAAGAAAACAAATAAATCTGACGACCACAAGTATCCGTCAATTCAACTCAAGGTGCTTCCCGCACAAGCAAGCAATCCTGGTCCGACGGCGTCTGGTTTTCCTTTTTCACGGCCCATATCCACGTTCTCTGACGAACTGAGCAGGCAGGAAACACATGCAAACTGACCATCAAACCTTTCCCGACTCTTTTGGTACAGCCCCAGTCGCGGCGTTTTGACAGAACGGCAGGTTTTAGTATGGTTTTTTTTTTCCAGAACAACACAGGAATGCACGTCCCGCATGGTGACTTCCGCCCATATATGCCAGACTGGAAGTGCGCCCGACGCGCCAGTACCGCGCTGGCCCTTCAGGGCAAAATTCAGTACTTATATATATAGACCTCCTGTTGCAAACGGGAAAGGGCCTGTGCTGGAGGTACGGCAAGGGATCAGCAAAGTGTCTGTTGGTAACTGACAACTTTCACTCGAAAGTATAGTTAAGTGGGGTGTAATTGAGTCTGTGATAGATAACGCCTGTACAAATCCTGTATGAATTGGGTTGGAAAAGCTGTTGAGTTGCAAAAGTTGCGTCTTTTGTAAGCGGGCCATCACCAAGATGTAATTGTTAGAGTTTTGCCCAAGGGGTTACCAGTTGTGAATAATGTTGTGTGTGTGCCTTACTACCAGGAATCTCTCATAATTTTATACCAGTGGCAAAGAGGTTCGGTGTAAATTTAGTTTTAAAAGCTCAGCGTACATTAAAAAGTTAACCCCTTTTTCGTGTGGTCCTCAGGATTGCCAGAAAAAAACATAGAAACCCAGATGTAACTTGTCAGGTAGGAGTGATGTACGACATTCTGTTGCGTTGTGGGTTGACTATCGCGTCAACGTTCGGCTCAAATTTGACTAGAATCCGAGCGCGGACGCAGCACTCGTTTCCAATCCAGCGTTGGCCTTCGCTGGTTACGCAAAGATGTTAGCAGTACGGCCTTGTCTTCTAGGCGGTGTTGGCCACACCCACTGGCCAGATTTTCCCAATATACGGCTCTGCTCTCGTCGTAGGCGTGGTTCACACTTACAGCTAACCCCTGCCGCCGAAGCGGAATCGGCCGCGGCAATGCACAGTGGACGCTACGCACGGCGGCCGAATTCTTGCAGATTCGCCCGCCGATTCGCAAGTGTGAACCAGACCGTAAGCGGTCATAAGCGGTTGTCAATTAACGCAGTCGACCACACTCAAACGCAAATGTGCGAACCAGCGCCTTTACACGCGTTCGTGCTTTCCTTTTCACTCGCATACTTCTCTTAATATTTTTTTCTCGTTATTTCTGTCTCTTTCAATCCTGTCCTCCACATTCTTCGGCACCTGTCAACTGGTGCCTCGCACGGATTAGAGTGTATATCCCCGCCCCCTGCTTCCTGACGGCACACACCACCGTGCTCCACCACCATTCATGAGTTAATGTACAGCCTGTACGCTCACCGGGGTTATTGGGGACGTCACAGTATGCGTAGCCTTCCACGTGAAACCTGCTCCAGAAGTCCTGAGAGATCACCTCGAGGTAGAGCTGGGCCACGCTGTCTAAGTCGCCATCTGTGGGCGGGAGTAGTGCAGTGACCGCTTTATATGGCGGCGTCAGCGCGAGCAGGCATGCATTATTAGGAAGTTTTCGTAGATGGTTTCCGCTGTCTCGCAACATTCTCCGCAACCCGCTACGACATCCGGAACTCTGCAGGCAAGGCTAGCGCCGCGCATGAGCAGTAGTGGCGTCTTCGTTCCGGAGAGCAGCGGAGGTGGGAAAACGGCCGGCGAAAACTCCCATTACAACCACCTTTCAAAGCCACGTCGCGACGTCTTTACCGACACACTGGATAGCCTACGCACAGTAGAACGAGCCTCCGCGTCTGCCGCAGGTGTTTACGTAAGGGTTAGAGGCACGTTGTAGCATGATCCACTCCAGGCAACGCAGTCAAAACACCTCGCAGAATGAGACGGCCGCACCTCTTAGAAAATGGGTTGCAAGCATGCAGGGTTACGCGTTTTCGTTAAATACCGAAAAACCCGAATTTGACTTGCCCTTGATTAAGAAAAAGACAAGGTTTTCAAAAATAAATATTATATCTACAGCTTTCTTTTTTTCTCTCTTTCTTTCTCTCCCGCACTGAACTGTTCGCGAGGATGCTTCCTTCTTCAGGAACCGCATACCTTGTCACGTTTGCTTTGCTTGGTAGGGGGTCACGACTTTTCATATAAATTGGGGTCATGTCACGAGTGTGTCCCGTTTTCTTTTTTTTTTTTTCATCATAAGCCCCTATAAACGCCGTTTTTATTCCCCCGACACCGATAATAGACACAGAAAAAATGTATGGCAAATTGCTAGGCAATTGTTTTGGATACGTGAAACGTTCTAGGATCACAAACGTTTTAAGCGATACTCTGAGTTTTCAGACGCCAGACACCTACGTTCACGGCGCCCTTCATCAGTTGTTCCTAGAATGAAGCGCTACTACCGCTAATCGCGCTGATAAACCCAGAGATCTTCCGGAGCCTTCCATACTTTCAAGCGCTTTCCCTCAGTGCGCACAGGAGGTCGAGCTTCTCCTCGTCCGCCTCCCTGGTCACGTGACCTCCTTGTTGATCAATCAGCGTCGAGCTTCTCGCCCCCCCTCTCCTACCCGTCAACCAATCAGTGTCAAGCCTCGCGGCCACGCTTTTATCCAGGTTTCACTTTTATCTAGGCTTCACGAAATGCCGAACACCTAGCCAAAGAACGTTTCACGTCAAAATACCGAATCTGTGGGGGAAAAAAAAAAGAGCCCCGAAAAAAACACTTTCTGAATACTGAGAAAAACAAACCTCAGGGAACCCTAGCTTGTGATTTCTATTTAACCCTTTGCTTTCTAAACAAACGCAAAATTAATTATCTTGCACCGAAGGGAAGCCATTAGCAATCTAATTATGCGTATAATGTCTGGTCGTTTATCGCGTGTCCACGCGAGAGTGCTTAATTAGCTAGTAATGACCGGGTCATGGCTCTTTCTGAACTCCGTGCAGTTAATTGTTTCTGCGTCCCACAGCTCAATTAACTATCTGAATTCGGAAAGACCGGAACGAGTGAAAAGAGTCCTTCCCGCTGCAGTATCTAAATGGTAGCAGATTGAGCTAGAGCTTTAAAGACCCATCTTTTCGATTCAGAAATAGCTGATTTGATTCCAATATTTTTTTGTCGAATGTTATTTACGGTTTTCGTAGATTTAATTCAGAGATCAGACCAGGAAACTATGAGAAAAAAAAGATATTCTCACAGTGACTTCTTTTTTATAGGACGAATGACTTTTTTTTCTCCTTCGTCTGCACTTTTTATTTACAACGTCCGTATTTTCTATTTTTTTAGTATTGGTATTTTAGCTAACAGTTTCCCATCCTCCTTTTCAATTCTGTATAGCTTAACAGCATGTCATTGCACAATAAAAGCATGCAATGAAAGGTAAATACCCAACTGATCGAATTAAACAAAATGAATCCGTCCTACCCAGAGCAAATGGACATCACCTTTTAAGGGTGTAGCTGCCTCGCTTTTCTTTTTCCCTCTCTCTCTCCCTCCCCCCTCTCTCTCTCTCTCTCTCTCTCTCTCTCTCAGATAGATTTATAATAATAATAATATCTTTATTGCACGAAGAAATATACATCATACAAATAAAAATATCCAAAGCTGTCTTCTGAATAACGAAAGATTAGAAAGCGCAAAAGTTGTGTGGATATTTTTTCCCCTTTTTTATTTTACTCCCAGTGCATTTTCGACGCCTGTCATTCATTCTGACGCTCGCTTTGTTCCTCCAGAAACTGAAAGAGAGCATAGTTAAAATAAAAGCGGACTCGCCTTCTCGATTCGGGCCGGTCCAGGTCAGCTCCATTTGGAACGGATGAGAAAAGTGAGCGACCTCCGCCTGAAATGCGTGGCGAAGAGTTAAACGTGTACAATTTTATTTCCAACCAATAAAGAAAAAAAAAAAAAACAGCGGTGAGAGTTACACGGGTGCCGACTTCACCATGTCTTTATCGGGCTCGGCGGACAACTAGGTGAGGGTCCGTCACGGTAAACTGGCTAATGAAATGAAATCAGTTAATACACTTTTTTAATTATGGGTTTTATCGCTCAAGTTTCACTTGCAGTAATGACTGCAATTACCGATAAAGGCCAGACCAATTAAAAAAACTGTTTTTTTATTGTATTTTTTATTAGGTTTCTCGTTCTTTCGCGCAATAGACCGTTTTCAAAAGTCCGTCGAGCAACATTGGCGTGGGCCATTTCTTGGGCACGAAGCGCGTGATTGCATCCGAGTGCACGCCGAACGCTGACCAAGCCCCCGTGCCCAATGCATGCTCAGAGTGTGCGAGCAAGCAGTGGCGGACAGGCGATGGCGCCGACTTCTCAAAAGGGTCTAGAGCGCGCTCAATAAGAGCGCCGCCGCAGGCCTTGTCCACAATGATGCCTGAGTAACGCGTTTCCCGCTACACTGGCGGATTCTTGAAGTTGGCTTCTAGAAAATTTCAGAACTTTCTGATATTTTTTTTCAGGATGGCACCTTATTTGATTTCATATATTTACAGAAGACTGCCAGTACTCGGAAGTTTCGCAATGCTTCTCATTGTTCGTTGTCTGTTCGGGCCGGTTAATTAGCCCGTGTGGGGGTGCAGACCCGAGTCCCACTAGAGCGACAAACAGAAACGACAGACACCGACAAGTTTTCGTGCACGTGCAGCATGAACGCGAAGGGGCAGGTGAAGTATAGAGCACGAGGAATTGCCAGCTAGCCACCATAGCTTGCCAAAAACACCTTCGCGTGCATGCTGCATGTGCACGAGGCCTGTCCGTGTCCGTCGTTTCTGTTTGTCCCCTAGTGAGACTCGGGCATTATAACTCCGTCCACCCTTAAACTGAGACTGCAGTTAACACCACAAGCACGAGAGCTCGAGATCGCTATTTCGAAGCGTTCTTCCGCAGAACGAGCGCTCGCGCTAGAAATACATGTCTTAAAGCCAGGAGCGCGGTCCGAGCTCGCGCTTGTAGCCTTGGCTGTGGTCTCAGCTTAAAGGCGCCTACGCACAGTTGCGTTTGAGAGCATTGGAGTGCGTTTGACTGCGTTGCGGCAGCGAGATACCAGGACATCCCTGCTCCTCATGTTGCGTGCCAAGGTGATTCCTTGGAATTGGATTCCACGCTTTATACGAAGCACAGATGTGCCGGTGACTCGCTTTCGTTTCTCGACGCAACGCAGTCAAACGCTTTGAAACGCAACTGTGCGTAGGGGCGAGGATAGTACGCGATTGTGCACTGCAGTGAAGCGTCATACGCGGAGTAGGCATTGCGGTTCTGCATGTCTCGCTTCGCCGCAGCGCGCCTGCTTGAAGAGGGAAAAACACTCCAAAGCGAAATAATGCACGGTCGTAAAAACTTTTCTTTTTAATGAAATTTGTGAACATTGATGTAACATCATACACTTCACAGTAAAACTTTCAAAATAAAATCCCGGCTATATATGATAAACTGCGATATCCTGACACGCTGTGCCATCACTGACCTTTTTCATTTATTTATTCTATTTAAATTTAAGATTTAGGGAAGGTTATGGTACAGCGATAGAATTTATATGGGCTAAGTTATAAGATTGCTTTTATTTCAAATCCGTGATTTAGTTATCACATCTATATGCCTCCACCTATTCGTGGGCACAGTAAAGGA
Source organism: Ixodes ricinus (assembly GCA_037355805.1). NCBI lineage: Eukaryota > Metazoa > Arthropoda > Arachnida > Ixodida > Ixodidae > Ixodes > Ixodes ricinus. Next base: position 174,074 of record JAZHYW010011672.1, read on the forward strand.
AGTATTTATGATGTATTTATGTTTTTTTTTAATTTAAATTAATAATTGCGCCGATTTACTGCAACCTTTAAACCTTGAACAAAGAACCATTTTGGTATTCAAAATTCTAATGTACTTGTTTGTTTGTCTTTTTCGTACTTAAAATAAGAATTTTTAGAGGTGGGAAGGTAAAGGGTGCATTGTCCTTCCCTTCCATTTCGTGGAAGTGTATCATTTAGTGTAGTCGTCCTTCTATAGCGCATTGTTGTGATTTACGGGGTTTTTTTTTTGTTTTGTTTTTCGACTTTATGTTCCGCGAAACAACCGCTGCCTTGGACACTGTACTGGTGGCTGAAAACATTGCAAAATAAATAAATACAAAAATTGCGGTGGCTTAGCTCGGCTATGCCAGGATATACGTAGCGTGAGCTTATGCGCACAAAATGAGAGGCGCTATCAAGCGGCTCCTTTGCAGCGTCAGACTTGGCTACTGCGCAACGGAGGCGGACAACTGGGCACGCGGCGGCGCCAGTGCGTCTGGCGCGGCTATGACGTCACTCCTCTGGAAAGTGCAGACCGGCGAGGCGCACGTGGTGGCGGCGGAGCGCGCGGCGTCGGCGTCTCCGGCGCGCCAGCTGTGCGCCGTGAAACGTCACTGCTCCCCGCGCTTGCGCAGCACGGAGCACGGCTCATTATGCGAGCCACGCGAAACTGCTCAACCTCGGCCAATGAGCTCATGCTACAAAACACGCACGAACCTCACCATAGTATTTGCGGTCGAATGAAGGGGATTTGGCGCGTATGCTTGTGCTCCGTAAGTTCTTTTCGCTGCTCCGAATGGTGCACCAATGACTCGAGCCAATCACATCACTGCTATTGCCTTTTTCGTTTTATTTTTTTTAATTGTTATTGCCTCTCACAGTAATTGTCGCAAATACTGCAATTGCAACATGACCCGTAAAACCAATACGTAAAAAGGTAATGAACCAACCTTGCTTAATTAGCCAAATTACCCTGACGGTTATTCCCTCATTTAATTTTCGCCGAGCCCGATAAAGACATGATGAGGACGACACCCTTGTAACTCTCACCCCTGTTTTTCATTTTCTTTTTTCGCCTTAATTAAAATTAATCGTTTTCTATATTTAGAACTGATTAAGAGGAGCGTGTTGAAATGTTGTTATTTAAAATTTAAAGAATAAAACGAAAGAGTGTTGTTGTCTCGTCGTCGTCCTTCTTATTTTTATTCTTTTTAATTTTAAGTGTGTATATCTAAAACAATACTTAAAAAACAAACTAGCTGGTGGCGATTCATGGTAATAAAACCTGAGACTCGGGAACACAGAAGGGGACGAACACAACACAACGTCTCAAACACAACTGAGGGTTTATTTGTCAGACAACGACATCCACAGTCCCGAAAATCAAGCCGCTTCCTTTTTTCTAAAAAAAAAAAAAGTCGTCAGCAGTCCTTTTTGTGCACACACATACATGCACACGCGCTAGGCGCCGCACCGTCCATGAGAAAGTCCACGCAGTTGACTCATCACCCGCCACTGCCCCAACCGCTAATCCCCGACTTCCGCGAAAAGCTTCCTTGCCCCCCGCCATCGAATCGTACACAAGGACATTCCTCAGATCCCCCCCCCCCCCCCTTAGTTCCCGACGTAAACACGAACATCGAAGACACATGTGGAAGCCCACGCGGTGAGCCAAATTATGAGACGTGTTGTGTTCGTCCCCTTCTGTGTTCCTGAGCCTCGGGTTTTATTACCTGCGCGCCCTCAACATACAGATAGACGCGTGAGCCTTGCCTGCTTCTGGAGAGCCTTTGCTCTTTTCGGCAGCAACATTTGCTGCCTTTTATTGTCCCCCCCCCCCCCCAAGGGAAAAAATTGTCGGTAAGTTTTTAGCGCAATTTTGGCGTCGACACCATGCATGGCCGAACAGACGAGTCACAACGTGACATCAGTGACATCTTTCTTCGTCGCGTACCAAGAGAGGATGGGTGACAGACGGCACTGCGGCTTAGAACCTGTTTATTAAAACGAAAGCCTTATATGTCTCATCATTCAGTCGACCTTCAAAGTCCTTGAGCGAAAACACGTCGGCGACACGAAAAATATAAAAACACGTCGGCGACACGAAAGGTACCAAAATCAAAGGTACTATTGAAACGGCACCAAAAGTGCGTCGCCAGAGAGCGCGCTGTCTTCGGAGGTTCGTTATCACCGGGACCACAGCCGACGCCACGATCCGAGTGAGCCAATAGGGTAATTGTAGTAGATCGTTTTTCTCCTCGGCTGTGGTATCCCCGAAGAAAACGCCGCAGCTGCGCATGCGCGCCGCCAGCCTTGTCTGCATAGTCTTGTGGCGGATTACGGAGCGCTATCCGGGTGCTTAGCGGGCTGCGGAAACGGTGTACTACAATTCCCTAATGAAACGGCGCCAAAAAGTGCGTCGTCAGAGAGCGCGCTCTCTTCAGAGGTTCGCCGGGTTCGCTATCACGTTTACATCGGCGGCGCTTTCGCTTTCGCCTTCAAATCGTTAGGGATAACATAATAAACCCTGTGATTTTTTTTGTTTTTTTTTTACTGCGAGCACGAACAGCTCTTCGCTTCAGTAGTGCTTTCATCGCACAAAAATCTAAAGCAAAAAAAAAAAGCACAACCAATACTTTTTTTAAATAAACTAAAGGAGCGCAAGATGCACTTCGGCGACGATTACAGCTATTCCTAGTTACATGTTCTCGAAAACTTTTGAGAACTTACTCAAGGAGGGCATTGGCCAAGGATCTCAGTGGCAGTCACTGATAGAATTAGAACGGCGGGGAGGACCTTCAGTTGCCACGCCTCCGGCGCCAGCTTCCTACCATCGACAACACTTCGATGTCTCGCAAGCCTCGAGCGCATGCACGCGCAACCAAGCACGGCGGACAGCACCAAGCACGGCGGAAGGCACGGCGCATGCATGGGCAAACTAGTTTCTGCGCACGGGCCGTGCCCACACCTGGTGTTGGCATACGGTGGGTTGTTGCCTAAACAGCGGTTTAATCTATAAAACAAACAAAACAACAAAAAACATGAATGTTTTTATGCTTGACATATCTGTTTAAAAAAAACGTGAAAGGTATACACTAATACGGTTTGTGCAAGTGAGCTATACGACAAGGAAGACATGATATAGAGGCCATTTGTGCACTGATGCACGCGCGTACAAGTATATACTTAATATCCTAGTGCATATACATATGTACTCACCCGTCCAGCGCCTCTGGTTCGTGAGCAGTGAGTTACGCCGAAGAGCGGGCACGAGGAGGTCCAGCCTGCGAGAGACGACGGCAGCAACAATGACGGGGACGATCTTCCGAGACATTGAGCCGATCGTCGGACGAAAGAGCGGGCTCGCTGGGGCAGACGAGATCTTAGCCCGAGAGTCGCGTTTAGGAGGCCATAAATCAGGACGGCGGCCTCCTAACGACGAGGGAGATCCGGTGGTACCCTTTTTTATGTCCTGTTGTCGGGGGCTAGAAACGGTGTTCCCAAATTATTGCAATGGGTCTGCCCGGCATGCCAACACGTCCACTCGAATAGCCCGTCGAAAAGCGATGGACTGTATGTGGAAATCAATACCGTGTTTTCGGGGTTACAGTCTGCACCCGGTGGTGTATTCGGAAAGGGCTGTGGAGTAACTCAACAGGTCGATTTCAGAGCTCTGATTGGCGCCTTTTTTCATCGTCACAAACACGCCTGTGATTCACACGCTAGCCGGCTTCCAGCTGATTTGCTTATCCGATAAGCGTAAGAAAATCAGGGAGGCGGCTAAAGGCTAAGCAGAAACAGTGCGCACAGGTAACCGCTTGAACTTGAGTTCAAAAAGCACGAAACGTAACGAATGCGGCGATAGTTGAGGCCACAGACGTTCAAAAACACCGGCGTCGACGAGGTAAACAAACACGAAGTCACAACTGTGTGTTTGCCGCCTCGAAGCCATGGCTGCGACGTCGCCGCAGTGACATTCGACTGCATTGTCACACAGTCACGGATAACATACTCCACGTGCGAGATGAACTTCCGCTGCGTCCACCGATCGTGCCGACGTCCGTCTCCGTGATTCAGCGACGGGTCGCAGAATCGCCACCGGCATGCAATGCGCGCTATAGGAAGGCACATGCACACAGAGATGGGCTTCCGAATCCCATGACATCGGCGGAGTGAGATTGGGCGGTCCGAATCGAGGTCTGAGGCTCTGGAGTCTGCGCCGCTTCAAAACAACGAGCGAGAGACATCCGTGTTGGTCCTAAACGCCCAGTGGAGGACGCGTGCTCCGAGGAACTATAGATCCCGGAGAGCAAGCCAAAACGTCGAGTTCTGGGATTCACCATGAGGAGTGTTTGCCACCCTCCTCTTTCCTCCCGCAAAACCGGACGACGTGACGTTCATTAAAACGCCCCAATCAGAATGCCGAAATTGGCCTGTTGACTTGTCCCACAAGCTTCTCCGATTACGTAAGGTTTGACTTAAAAAAGGGAATTTCCCTTGAACAGTTTGCACCTAATGCCATTGCGAAAAAAAAAATCGTGCCTAACACACTTTGACAAATGCCCGCTTTATTCGCTCGCAAAAGAGAGAGAGAAAAAAAAGAAGCTTGCATTATACATAATGCATACTCGTTTGTTCTCAAACTCTGTCAGGTCTCGTCATAATGAGCAATCTTATCGTCCGCACAGTGTTAAATTTCAACTTTAAAACATATAGTTCGCGCATTGTAGTCCGCAAAATACAAAATTATTGTTGTTGTTATTTTTTTTCCGTTGATACACCAGCTGTGATATACGCATAGGCAACGTAAGCTGCTGATCTGTGAGCACCTCGACATGACGGCACGGTTTCATCGTCACGCACGGTCACAAGACTCCTCCCGATGTCGCAGTTGTTCTTTAAACGTCTATGGCTATCAACTCCGAGGTTCAGTTTCGTGCGATGCAACGACAGTGTGCGCACTTATTTTTTTCCGTGCTATATGTGATATACTACTTCGTCTCACCTTAGTATGGACTATTGTTAGCCGCGCGTGCTAAATGCGCGAGCTAGTCGCTTTGAATGAAGCCGCGGCGGCTGCACGAGCGCTCGTGCAGCAAGTGCTCTACTCAAGGCAGTCAAGGCTGGCCCCTCGCGCTAGCACAGCCTTCGCGGTTAGTCCATGCTAGGGTGAGACGATGTATAATCAAAAATAGAGACGCACTGGTGTTAACTCAACTCTCTGACGTCAGGCCAACGTGACGGCGCTGCTGTCGGTGCATGTGCAGACGCTTCATCTCACGCGAATCTGATTTCTGCGGACACCCAGTGACCTGACCGGACGTGGGCTTGTTTGTATAAACTGCGCGTGTTTTTCGTGTATTCCAGTCTCTCTCTCTCTCTCTCTCTCGCACGCACGCACGCACGCACGCACATGTATGTATGTATGTATGTATGTATGTATGTATGTATGTATGTATGTATGTATGTATGTATGTATGTATGTATGTATGTATGTATGTATGTATGTATGTATGTATGTATGTATGTATGTATGTATGAATGCACGCATGCATGTATCCATGCGCGCGTGTGTGGTGGGGGCGTGCGTGTGCGTGTGTGCGTGTGTGCGTGCGTGTGCGTGCGTCTTAATATTATTTTTGCCTGACTCTCGCGAAGCACCTATGTAACTTAGAAAGGGGAAACGGGCAATATATGAATGCGTAAAACCACTAACCTTCGGAAAGGTGAAAGAAGTAGTGAACAAAGAGGTCTTCCTTCTCGAAATCCTGGGCAGCCACTGAAACAACAGCGTAAAGAAGCATGCCACACCTTTTCGCTTGCACCGTTTGTTTGTGAATACGACTTTGATACCTTTTCCAACTACCTTTTTACAATACCTCGCCTTTTCTGGGATGCTCTAGATGTCGTATACTCATTGTTGACAGGTCTTCTTCGAGGGTACGAGAAAATACTTTACTGTAGGAGAATACATTCTACGCTCATTTGTATTAGGCAGCGCGCACCACATCCTTTCCTATCGGCGTGGACCGACCGAACTAACGTACGCACATCACGCTCCATGTGGTGCTGCGCCGAGGGTGTGGGCTGACGTCCAGGCACCGAGATACCGGGTTCGCCAAAACGGCAGAGGCGGCTGTCCTCGTTGTCTTGAAGGCTGTCCACGACAGTAGATGGCGGCAGCCATCTACCGTCGCGAAACCCCTGACACTGCGCGTATCCAGCCATTCTAACTACACAACAACTGTCCGCTCCAAGGTGTGTTCCCTAATGAAGTATTTCGTCTGAATCTCTTACTGCCTTTGTCGTACCCTTTAGTTATTGCTATGAATGTCACTGTAAGTCTTGAGCCGTTTCTCCCAGGCATGGTACGAAACAATTATCATACCACTCCACGGTACTTCGAAACGTTGAGCACACAAAATCACAAATAAACAATAAATTACCGGCTTGTTTTCGGCTTCCTGCGCCGTACAAGTATAGAGTGTTTCCACATGACGTCAATCCGCCATTTTGTTGTCAGAGTGAGTGAATAAGAAATGTTTTATTTATCGGAAGAAAAAAGAGAAAAGAGGCGTGATGTAACTTGTAAGCTTTTGTGCACTAGCGATTTGAGGGTGTCGTGTGAATCATCAGAATGCTCGTTTTTAGCACGCGTCAGACAGGTCATGAAAACAAAATGGTGAACGAAATTACGTCAGTGAAAACACCCTGCTATAGAGCTGTAAGAGAGGGGAAGCGAGGCACTGCAGCGTAAAGTCACTGAATACTGGAAAAGTAGCGCCAAGCTCCCCGTGTGGTCGCCATTTTGACCCATGGAATTAGCAATTTGGCCTTGGTGGGCCGATCTGATTTCTCGGTGACAGGTTGCTTTGTAAAGGCCCTTCCTACATACCCAGATTTTGTTATCCACACACCGGCAAACAAGCGCACATCGAATTGGTGGCATTGAAAAATAATTTCCCTATCTTGAAATGTGAAATAACAATTACAATATCATTGTATAGGAATCTGTGGAGATAACCATGACTGGTACGTTGATTGCATACAGCGTCAAAAGAGCTTATAATGACGAGGAACAGTTTCAGTACGATGACGTTTCATAGCGATCTTGGTGTGACTGGTTCGGAGCGACCATTTCGAAGCTTCAAATATTTGATGGGACCGCAATGGCGACTACCATGGCAACAGATACAAATTAGCCAATTTTGGTCATTCGCAAGTTACTATCTGTTTGTGTCCTGCTAGCAGACAGGAGAGAGAAAAATTGCATGGTTTGTTGAAAGACGCAGAGGTTAACCAATTAAGTGCAAAACGAGCGTGTTGGTAACAGTACTTAAACACGAGGAAGATACATATAAAGATTGCTACTTCGTGCTCGGGGGAAGAATGATGAAGAAAGTACAGATATGTACAGAAAGAAATTTTAAAACAATCATATACACACGAAAAAGAATATACATATAAAAATACGAAAGTCACGCATAAAATCAGTCATAAAAATTAGTCAGAGCATATGCGTCTTATAGAAAAAAAACAGAGACAAAAAGGAATGATTGTAATGTAATTAAATGCATTATGCAATGCATAGGCACATAAGCTATGTCAATTTTTTGTGTTATTTAGTTAGTGAATTGGTAGCTACATCGGCTTATTCACAAGTTTTCCATGGGCAAGAGCCATTGAAGCTCAATGGCTGTCCGGAAAGATTTACTGCTTGAACCTTGCTCTTTCCTTGTCCTGTATTCCGCACTCACATAAGAGATGATGTTCGCCTTCAACCGATGAGCGTGTTTCACAGAGTGGTGATGGTGTCCTGCCAATCACGTGAAGGAACTTCTCGGTGTACCCGACAGGAAGGCGTATCGGGTGGAGTGTGGTTTGAGTGCGTCGGTTGAGTCCTCGCGGTACACGAAACTGGAGTAGGGGGTCGATGCCATAAAGCCGCTCGTAGTGACACTGTGAGTTAAGACCACAAAGAAGAGCGAATAGGCCGGGTCTCCGATGTGATTTGCCAATCGCCTAGCATCTGGTCTTGAGTACGGAATAGTGATTCTAGATTCGTCGAGTCTTCCCTTTTTGTTTACAATATCTGCAGACTCATTACCGGCGATTCCGCAATGGTTAATGAAACCCATTGGAAGATAACCGTACGTCCAGATCAGATCGCCTCATATGAGGATGGCGTATGTGCTGTGTTAACTGCCAGTTTAAATTTAAGTGTTTTTTTTTATAATTGGATAAATTTTGTAGTGCTGATTTCAAATCAATAAATATTGTCCACTCCGTTGGTGCTTCTTGAATAATGAAATGTAGAGCTTCCCGAATCCCGATTAGTTCAACTGCGATAGAAAATGTAGTGTGGCTTAGTCGTGCTTGAAGGGTAAAGTATATAGATGGTGCGTGTAGTCACTGTGAGTGGATCCATCAGTAAACATATGTCGGTGACGAGAATAGCTGATCCCTGGAATGTCGTGATAAATATTAAATCCCGAATATAAAATTTGGCGTTATAGGACGTCCTTCGCCGATGTTGCCAAATCCTTAAAAAAGAGCGCCCACCGCCCGCGGGATGGAACGTGGGTCCGCTGCGTGCAAAGCGGAAGCGTTACCACGGAGCTGTTCCACAGCTTTTTGACGTAGAACTACGTTTTTCTCCGCACTTGGAAGAGGGTGCAAAGTTGGGAGATCGATGTCACGAAAATTTGGTCACGGAAGTGACGTCACACAGATAACACCGGAGTGCCGACCGATTTAGACCGATTTGCATCGCCGCGCTCCCTGACGGCGCACCGTGCCTGCTGCCGAAAACCGCGCAGTGCGCACGCGCGTCCTTTGAAGGGCAACTCCGCTCAATTCTGAGAAATTTAGGCTTACATGTGATTCCATTTCACAAATCACTACAAAACAGCTGTACGTCTTCGGATTCGCGAAATGTGGAATATTATTTGTGTAATCTTAATTTAAACATCAGCTGATACCGAAACCGAAACTTCGGTTGCGTCAGGCAACATTGGTCTCGTGTCGTCAGAGTCGTGGCCACGTCACGTCGAACCACGTGGTCTTGTGACGTTCGTCGGGGCGAGGGACAGGACAGGCGACGCGGGTAGACGCGGGCAGGTCGCTTCGCATGGCGTGGACGGTGGTGGCCCGGGGGAGAGGGGGAAGGAGAGAAGACGAAAGAGGAGAGGGGGAGCGGAGAAACAGACCGATAAGCGCGCAGGGCAGCGCAAACTAGCGCATCCGCATTACGGTGATCACGTGGACGCCGTCGAGCCAACACCGGGAGGAGAAACTCATGACGTCATCGTTCAATTTCGCTCTGAGAAGTAAAAACAAACAAAACGTGAGAATGACGTAGTCATGCCTCTGACGTAGTGGCTGAACGTTGGCAGCTCCAACTCCGTCGCATTGACTGCGCTGACGATTGCGCCTCACGTCGCACGCTAGAGTTGGCAGATTTCGGAGGCTTGGCTCATTTGAAAGTTTGCTGGCCAGTTTAATAAATATATAGACAGAATTAGAGTCGTAATATTTGACATGGGGTCTTCCTATATGATATTGAAGAGGGCTGCATAGTTTTCTAAATATCAAAAATGAAGCGGAGTTGCCCTTTAATATATCGGAAATGATACTCCCTTCTGGACAATCTAGTTTGTACTCTCAAAATCGTGTAATGTTTGAAAAGAGGAAATCCCGATGGAATATTTCAGATCCCAACCAGGCTACATGCGATGCAGAAAAGGGAGCTTATAGACCTTTTTCTTTATGTAACCTGAATCCAACACACATCTGAGTCACACATCGTTTTTTTTTGTATCTTGGTTGGCCCGTTCTGGCCTCCTTTTTTTCTCTTTATTGTTCTGGCCTCCTAATGCGCAGTAGGTATGTGCTGTAGACCATTTCAGCTCACGTTCTCACACTCCTTCATATTCGCACCCTCTTCGAACGACCTGACGACCTTGACGTCGTACTTGTTCTCGACGTCGTCTTTGAGATCTACCTCGAGGTCGTCCTTGAGGTTGTCCTAGAGGTCGTGCTAGATGTCGTCCTCGTCGTCACTTTAGACGCCGTCCTTGGAGGTCGCCTTAGAAGTCGTCCTTGAGATCGCCCTAGAGGTCGCTCTAGAAGTCGTCGTAGACTTGTCTTGATGTCGTCTTCGACTTAGTCTTAGACGAATGCTATTGCAATTCATTGACAACCAACAATAGTGGTTTCTGCAGCAATTTCTTATCTGTTGGCTTGCCCGTTTGCTCGCTTCAACGCGACGCGCTAGAGCCACTAAATAAGCTACGCTTCAGAGTAACGACACTTGGCCATATTGTGGCTTAAAATCATGGTTGCCAGTTATCTGAAGCTTTATCTGAAATCACAGGAAACGCTTTTCCTTCCTCCACAAAAGTTTAAACAGTCCGCGACAGAGAAAAAGCAATATTACATGAGCTTCCTAACACCGAATCAAATGCTGAGGAAGTCGCGCTTTTGAATCATGACGATCTGCAGTTGCGTCCGCTCTGCACAAGCCCCAATATGGCGGCGCTCACAACAATGTCGGGGAACGGAGTGCCGATACTCTACGCGCAGCCTCATTTAGTGGCTCTACGACGCGCTACTGTCTGATTGAAATTGCGATAGACGCCGCTCCGTTAGCTGTGATTCCACAATCTTCGCTCATCGCTCTGGACAATGGCCGAACGGCTGGGCTCGCGTCCTCTACGGCACGGGCAGTTCACGCGACTCTCAAGCGCGACTCGGCGAAGCGTTAACCCCCCCCCTCCCCCTCTCATTTCTTGTGCCTTCCACATATAGTTCTACGGATATTCATACAGCATAGTACGTACCTATGCCCCAACCAATTTTTAGTTTTGTGGAATTTCTGACCCACAACTGCTTAACTGTTGTCTTCAAAATTACATTTGTTGCCTTCAAAATAAGGTTTCTAGCCACTAACAAAATGGAAGCACAATTAAAAAGAAAAAAAATGCAGTGCTGCCATTTTGTTCTATTTTATTATTTTTATTTTTTTTTGCAGAGCTTTGAACTAAGCCATGAGCGAGCATGATTTGTCCAAAACGGTTGAGTGCGTGAACCGGGAAAAGCAAACGGAGCTACACTTGTCCAGAACGGCTTGGGGACGGCTCCACGTTGACGAGCTGTGCTCGTTCAAAACGGTTAAGGGGTTAAGCACGATAATGAAAACGGAATGTCAGTCTGATATTACAAACGAAGAATTCGTAAATGCTTTCGATAATGCAAATTCGGGCTCGACAAAAAAAATACAACATATCATGTGAAAGGACAGCCATCAATGGTGATCATGAGCGATTGCGTGCGTACCGTCGCCAATCAGAACGACGTGCCAGAAGAACGAAGATTATCGATGAGATTTGTTAGGCACGACTGCCTCAAAAAGGATTCAACGTTACTTGGGTAAACTTTTTTGGATACGTTGGATAACACTTTGTGGAACTCTTGACCCTCGGAAACGTCTCTCGAGGGTTTGGGCTATTGCTCGTGACAGCTCCTTCACAGTTCCACCTTTTCCGAGCGCTAGCATTAAGACGTAGCAAGCCTGAAATTACCATACCTGAGGAATACTACAAAAGACTGAAATTTAACTCAGCATGCACAACTTTCAAAGCTGGAAAATCCGCATGTTCTTAATATATCACTCTTTTTTATGAATCGTTTAGCCTAAGTGAGCCGACCATCCACCCCTTCCAAGCGCGGAGAAAGTCAGTCTCTTTGACCTTGTTTCGTAGAAACGATGATTGGAACCCATATGTTGGTGGGAATGGGATCACTCCCAAGTGCCATTGCGGAGTGCGCGCCAATGATGACGAGGATAGTGTAATGTCGAGACAGCTGCTGACAGAATTTCCTCTAAAAAATGTAGGACTGCTGTCATTAAGAATGGTTAAGGCTCTGTTATGCTCCGAGGTTGAGCGCAGCGAACGTAGCGTAGCGCAGAACGTTGGCCCGAAAGTTTCAGGCGAGCAGGAACTTGTTATCTGCGACCAATATCCATATCAGTGTCCGCTGGCCGCATTTGCTATATACGCTCCAGGGCGGAGTATACAAAGCCTTCAAACCATGCTGTTGAGCAACATTTACATTATCTATTACCAATATGTTGGTCGTTTTGGCCTTTGGTGCGCATTAAAGTCTCCAGTTAGTTGGTGGAGTACATCGTAATATGTTTGTCAAGCAAGTCTTTGTCAGGTCGCGCCCCTGGTTTTATATAGGCAGCAATCACCGTGATGAAAATATTATTGTGACGAACTGCTTGCGGCTAAATATTCATTCGTAGGATGTGATGTCAGCAGTGTACGCCATACGTCAAGAATTTATGTATTACAAGTATAAAGTTAACTCTGCTTATATCTATTCCTCTTAGAGAATCAAATATTTTATATCCGAATAAGCGTATTCTGCTGGGAACTCGAGACTCAAAGATGGCTAACATTGGACACTTATACTTGTAAATGAACTGACGGAAGTCGGAAAGAAAGTACGTAAACGGTAAGCCACTGGCGTTCCGTTGGAAGATTGTTGCTTTAGTGCGTACTTGTTCTGTGGCTAAATTAACTGAACCGCTGCAGAGAAGAATGACCTCTCGCACAAGGACAACGAGAAGTAACGTAATATCCATAATATTTACAAATGCCTGAGCTAGCCTCATGGAAATAAGAAAATTGCGTACCAACAATGCGATGGTGAAGAACGCGTTGTCTCTAGTTTTTGAAACTTGGGAAGAACTTTGGAGTTGGGGGTCTTTTGGAGTGGCCTTTCATATTTTTGTGCTGGTGCTGGTGCGTCTTGACTTGTGAGGTGCTCATGATCACCTTCACAGCGGCTGCAGCACATAGTGCACGTACTGACAACATGGCCAAAACGGCGACATTTCGGGCATTGCCGCGGTTTCTCCACGTAATATAGTGTTTCTCTCTTTACGTACCTTGTATGCCCTGCTATACTCAGGGAGGCTTAGTGAGGCGAAAACAAGCATCACTACCTCTGACTGCCCCAGTCCTCTGATTTTGGTGATGGAGATAGATGGGTAACTGGGGTGTGACTTTGGTTTCCTTATACAGCATGATGATCAGTAATTTCCTGAAAGAGCTCTTCGAATAACTCCAACGGCGGCTTTTACTGGATGTGGCTCATATATGCACTAACCTTCATTCCTCCAAGTGGTGTCATTTTCAGCAGTGCTTTGGTTGATTCAATATTTCTTGTTTCGAGACCGAGCACGTTCAGTCGGTAGTTGTGTCTGATTTGCACCACTCCAGAGGTGATGCTGTTGAGGCTGTCAGAGAGCACAAGGAGTAATCTTGGTTATCCGTTGGTTCGGATTTGCTGGTTCGACCACAGCGGCAAGGCCGTGACTCGGTTTGAATAGGTGTGGTGATGATGGTGCCATCATTGGATCCGGAGCCTTCAGAACCGTGGCGTCGTTTCCTTTGCTTCTTGGATATTACCAGATTATAGCAGGGGTCGTCTTGAATATCACTCATGAGGTCCTCGCTCATGAGCGGACTGGATGACCTGGAAGAGCCATCAGCACGGCCGATGGACTCGGCAGTCGGGTCGTCCATGGAACACTTGTCCACGCTAGGGACAGCGCGTTGGTCTGCCTTCAGGTATTGCCGCGGAGGGTCCCTCGTTGGCGTACGAGGAGTTTCAGCCGCAGGTTAAGGAACTAAAAGACGGAGCCAAGAAACCAGACCTTCTAAATCACCTCGTCGTCCCCATCCTTCTGCTAGCAGGCAAGGAAGGCAATGGCGTTACTATTCTAGGACCAAGTGACTTTGGTGTGCTGCCCGAGTGCTCGAGCAACCGAGGCATGTTTGTCTGCACCTTTGGCAGAAGGATGAGAACGGCACCTTCGATGACGCTCTGGCGGTCTCGCGAGCCTCGGGTGTGCACGCGCTGCCAAAGCACGCTGGAAGGCGACGAGTGCGTGGAGGCCGGGCATTCCAAAGAAACGCACACTGCCGTTCTTATCCTGTCACTGACCATAGTAGGATCAAATGTAGTCTATATGACCCCTTCATAAACAAACAATTTTGAAATTAAAATTGACAAAGTCCGACACATTTGCGTTGATTCAATTTCTTGGAGGTGTTGAAGTTGTAAAGGTTACTGTCTGTCCATTTAAATGACCCCTTTACGGCAGCTGTACGATTTGGCAGTCTGATGTCACAGCTACTTAAACCAATCTCGCAGCAGCCTAATGCATTTGACTCTTGAACAAAACTCAGACCTCATGCGGCGCATGTACGATCTTACCGATGCCCCCGAAGAGCAGGATCTTGACTGGAGCAGTCCGCGGGGCCTGGAAGAAACACGCGAGGATAAATTATTAACAATTTATCTGTTGAGTTGTCTACAAACAGGAACAACCAAATAACTCAACAGCTTGCACATATACTAAAGTGGCACCGCAAATCATCATCTATATATATATATATATATATATAAAATCAATACAAGTAATCAAAGCGCAAACAAATTGAAGAAAATTTAAATAAATGAGATTTTTGTTATTTAAATTTGATTTATATGATTTAAATCAGATTAATTTGATTTTAATCACTAAAGCTGCAAAATAGTGATTCTTTTCCACTAAATGTATTTCTCAACATGGCAGATTGATTGATTGAATGATCAATTCGTCCAATCACTTGTAACAATGCGGAATAAAAAATAACTGCATATGTAAAGTACAGTGTAATTAACAATTTTTTCATCGATGTATTTCCCACCATATACTAGAAAAAAACTGCATGATTTTCTTAGTTTAAAAGATTTATTGGTTTTTTTTTTCCTGTTCTGATTGCATTTCTAGTTGCCGTGTTTGTTTGTTTTTCTCTGGTTCTGATTTTGTTGCAGTCGGGTGTTACGTAGCTGACGAACGACGTGAAAGGTAGAAATCAAGATCAACGCTCCGATGTTTTCTTTTTGTTCATGATCAGCCTTATATAAATCTTTATCGATTCACGATTCTTTGATTTAAATACAAAACAAATCCACGCAGAAAGCATAAAATAATAAACAAACGGTAAATAAAAAAATATTTTCGGTCTCGTTTTTGCCGGAAAGATACAATTAAATCATGGTAGTAAAACTGATAAAATTTAAATCCCGATTTAAATTGTGCTCCAATTAAATCGCAATTTAAATCGTATCGAGTTTTATTCTCCACCCTGGGCCAGCAGTTCAAGATGAACGAGCGAGTAAAAAAACTTTTTACAGTCAAACGCCGCTACAACGATCGGTTCTACTACGAAATAACCTGTACAACGCTTTAATAGCCTGTACATCTGCTTTATTGGGGTCATTAAAGTGCGCGACGGATATAACGAAGTGACGTGTATAACGAAGAATTATCGCGGTACCACACGCTTCGTTATACAGGCGTTAGACTGTACACACTCAAGGGTGTAATACACGCACTAAAAATGGCCTAGCATACATGATACAAAAGACACGGCCGTAGACATATCAAGCAGGTTCGAGGAGCATGTTTTCTTTTTCACACATATCTGTATGCTCCAAACATATCTGCAGAGAAATTTTTTTTTAATTTTTTTTTACGTTTAATGTGATAGGACAATGTGACAAGAAAGACACACGCGTGAGATTTTTGGGAATCGTTTTTGGACGCCCCGTATACGGTATACAATGGGCCCTCCGGTACGAACTGCGCATGTGCGAGTCTTCTGCGGTAGCGCATGCGCAGTGTGTACCCGCGAGGGCCCATTGTATACCGTATGGGACGTCCAAAAACGGTTCCCGAAAACTCTCTAGTGTCTGCAAACTGTCTTTGGTATACGATGTATTAACGGTGGGACTGCGGCTTCAGGGTGAGTGGGTACGCAAGGGACGCCCGTCCCATGGAGGTGTCCAAGCTCAACCCTGTTTCACACAACACCTCTCAAGGATGCTGGAGAACACCAAATGGGTGGCTGCAGAGATCTTATTAGCCTCCTGCAGGTTACTTGTCGTTTCACACGAGAAACTATACTTCGTTTCACGTTATGTGCGAGCGAAGTCAAAGCTGGAAGCGCGAGCCCGCAACGCTCTGAGCGTTTTTGCTTCGCACGTGCGCTCCTGCACTACAGGCGCATGTTACAAGCAGCATGCTCGCGCTTGTAGCATTGGCTTGGCTCGCACATATATGGTGAAACGAACTATAGTAGTTTGCGAGCCAACAAGCAGCATACGCGTGTCTCACGTGCACACACACACAAAAAAAAAAAGACGGTGTCAGAGACAAAAAATTTTTCGCCAAAACCAGCCGATTTTTTTCGTCTATATATCAGTGTATAGGGGATTTTAGCCTTGCAGATATTAACTGGAATTTTTTCGCCTCCCCACTCGGGTAACAGACGCATATGTTCGAAGATATTCGCGACTCCAGCGAACTATAGAGGGCGCGCTGGTCAGGCGAAATGGCGGACGAAAGGAGGTCGTTTTTCGTCGTTCAACACGCGGACCACCATAAATGTGCTTGCACTGCAACGTAAAATCGGTGTTACATATGAAAGCAAAAGCGATTTTTCGACAGTAGAAACCTTTTTCTAGTCAGTGCGAATGACACGGCGGAGAGCATAAAAGTATAATTACTGGGAACGATGTTTGTTTCTATGCTGCCTATACGAGAACCAAGCAGCGATAGCAGGCGACAGAGTTCGAAACGACCTGCTCTCTGAGGCTTCTCGGCGTTGCCGCTACGCGGCGTCGATTTCGCTGGAGTCGCGGATACAGTAGACTTAGTTTTAACCAACCACCGTGAATGCACTTCCTCTCTGTCTGGTTTCGAATGCGTAAGCGACCACAAAGCGGTGTATCATTGCTCTGGGAATGCAAGCGCCAAAACCTGTCAAACATACTAAAAAAAAAAAAAAGAGAGAGAAAGAGATGGTATAACGGGGGAAATTATGAGTTGTTTAACGTGGACCCTTCGTATTACTTTTCGGTTCTAGAACGCGTGTCTCAGGCGCCCGTTTCCGGCTTCCGAGCGGCGTCGCCGTCGCCGTATACCGCGCGGTGCATTATGGGTAAATTTCCCGCTAAATTTAGCTGGGGAAACTTTTTTTCCGCTAAATTTAGTGCAAAGAATTTTCCACCAAATTTAGCTGAAAAATTTCCCCCTAAATTTAGCGGAAAACAATTTCCCGCTAAATTTAGCGGAAAATTTTCCCCAAACGGGAGGCGGGCAGGAGAGGGGAGGCGCATAGCCTCCTCTCCGTACCTTCCCCTCCTCCTCCTCAAGAGCTGCGCTCTAATTCGGCGTTGCAGGGAGTTGTAAACGTCTTTCATTTTTTTTATTGGTGCCTTGATAGTATATATGGATGAGTACAAAAATTGGCGTTAATTCAGGAAACAAATTGAAACATGTTCCGCGCATCACTAGAAGCTCCCAGTATTCTAACCCATGGTACTCGCGCTCAGTAAAAACACACATCAATAATTTAAAAAAACGTCGTTTTTAAACAGCTAGAGTAAAAACACAGAATTGAATCTTGAGATAGGGATAATGAATGTGCAATTGTGTTTTTATACAATGTTTAAAAACGCGTTTTATTATTGATGTGTCTACCATGGGTTAGAATACTGGGAGCTTCTAGTGATGCGCGGAATGTTTCAATTTGTTTCGATTTACGGTGCTCATCCATATATACTATCAAGGCACCAATAAAAAAAATGAAAGACGTTTATGCAACGCCGAGATTAGAGCACCCCGGCTCTTGGGAAGGAGGAGAAGGTACGGAGAGGGCTATGCCGAATCCCCCGCCCGCCTCCATTGGGAAGATTTTCCGCTAAATTTAGCGGGAAATTAAATTTTCCGCTAAATTTAGGGAAATTTTCAGCAAATTTGGAATTTCACTGCGCAAATTTAGCGAAGAAACAAATTTGAGTACGCCGCGCGGCTCCCGGCCGCCAGCGCCTGAAAACGCAGAACCGAAAAGTAATACGAAAGTCATAATATAATTTCCCCGTTATCATCTCTTTCTCTCTCTTTTTTTTTTTTTAATATGTTTGACAGGTTTTAGCGCTTTACATTCCCAGAAGGCAATAATACTACGTAATTTTGCATTCAAACAGACAGAGAAGAAATTTAATTAAACTAAGTCTACTGTATCCGCGACTCAACAGATCAGCCGCGTAACAACATACAGGTCATTCAGCTCACAATCTGCTTGGTTCCTCGTATAAGCAACATATAAACATCGTTCCCAATGGTCATAAAAACAAATGTCATTCGCACTGACTAGAAAAAGGTTTCTGTCAGAAAATCTTTGCTCATATGCTGTACCGGTACGTGCAGTGCAAAAGATTATTTATGGTAATCCGCACGTGATTAACCTCGCTCGTCCGCCATTTCATACGATTGGCGCCCTCTATATTTAAACAGGTCGCAGATATCTCGAACATAAGTGAGGAGACTGAAAATTTCAGTTAATATCTGCAGGAATTTAAAATCCCATATATATGATATATAGATCAGCAATTTGGCGAAAATACGTAAAATACAACATAATTCTTTTTTTTGTGTATTGGTAATGCACGTAGTTTACGCGTATGCTACTGTTAATAAACAAACTAGTTCGTTTCATATATGTACGAGCGAAGCCAATGCTACAAGCGCGAGCATGCCTTGTAACAGCGCCCCTTGTAATGCAGGCCTACATGCAGCAAATTGCGAGCTCGCGCTTCCGGCTTGCTCGCTCGCACGCAACAATGTGTTTCTCGTGAAACGGCAAGTAACTGCAGGAATTGCTTTAAATTGTTATTAATGAGAGTTGAGCAGTTTTGGGACGGAGCGTCCACCACCCTGAAGCCGCAGTCCCTGTACATCGTATACCAAGACAGTTTTGCACCGATTACTAGAGGATTTTCGAGACCGTTTTTGAACGTCCCATACGGTACAATGGGCCCTCGCGGGTACACACTGCGCATGCGCTGCAAGCGTACACATGCACGGTCAGAGAAACCCATTATATATAACAGGCATCCCGGTTCTAAAATTCACGCATGTGCTTGTCACATTGTCCCTATCACACTTGTAAATTAAATTTTCTCTGGAGAATATGTGAAAAACATACTCCTCAAACCTGCTTGATATTGACCTCAGCAATAGGCCATTTACAATGCATTAATATTTGAGTGTGTACAGTCCAACGCCTGTATAACGAAGCGTGTGAATTTTACTGACTATGCTTCGTTATACACATCACTCATTATCCATCGCACTAATGACTATCGCAGATGTACAGGCTATTAAAACGCTCGTGGCCTAAATATTAAAACCGATCATTGCTAACATTTGATTTGATATAAAAAGTTTTTACTCACTCATTCATCTTAATACTGGCAAGTGGAAATTGATACGATTTAAATTGATTTGAATAGACTGGAATTAAATCGGGATTTAAATTTTACATCAGTTTTACACCGTATTTAATTGTATCTTTCCGGCAAAAACGAGACCGAAAATATTTTTTTTATTTACCGTTTGTTTGGTATGTGATGCTTTTGTGCATTCGCTCTGTATTTAAATCAAAGAATCGTGAATCAGCAATAAGATTTATATAAAATGATAAAATAGACAAAAAAACATCAGTGTCGTTTTCTGCATAAAATCGTTCGTCTTATAACGACACAAAATCGAACCGGAAAATATAAACACAGCAACTTAAAGCAATCAAAACAGAAAAAAAAACAATAAATCTTTTAAAACTAGAAAATCATGCAGTTTTTCTAGTATATAGTAGGGAAACTATCGATAAAAATTATTAATTACTGTACTTTACATTTTTATTCCGCGTATTTAAATTAGGTGGGCCCGAATTAATCAATCGAACCGATATTAATAAAATACGGCGGAAGGAGAATATAACTGCGAGAGAAATGATTAAAATCAAATTAATCTGATTTAAATCATATAAATCAAATTTAAATAACAAAATATTTAATTATTTTCTTCAATTTATTTGCGCGCGCGCGCGAGACAAATATATATATATATATATATATATATATATATATATATATATATATATATAATATGATTTGCGGTGCCACTTTTTAATATATGTACCCAAATATTGGTTGCTGAATTTGATTTCTTGTAGACAACTCAACAGATTAAATTTATTAATAATTTATCCTCGCGTGTGACTCCGGAAACTGAACTACTCCAGTCAAGATCTACTCTTCGAAGCATCTTCAAAGATCATATGCACCATAGATGAGTTTTGTTCAAGTCAAATGCATTAGGCTGCTGCGAGACCGTTGGGCAAAAATGCTGTGACATCAGACTGCCAAATCATACAGCTAGAATTCATTTAAATGGACAGACGTAGCCTTGCAATAACACCCCAAGAAATCTGAATCAACGCAAATGTAGTCGGACTTTTCTCAATTTTAATTTCAAAATTGTTTGTTTATGGGGGTCATACCAGACTACATTTGATCTATGGTCAGTGACGGCAGTGTGCGGCCTCCACGCCTCTCAACTTGTCTTTGTAACGTACACAGGCTTCGCGAACCACCAGGCGAAGACGTTCTCCTTCTGCCAAGATACGGAACAAACATGCCTCGGTGCTCGAAGCGACACCCAATCACTTGGTCTAGAACTCAACACTAGCAGAAGGATAGAGGACGACGAAGATACCAGTTTCTTGGCTCCGTCTTCGTTCCTTTAACTACGGCTGAAAGCTGCAGCAATACGAAGGCAATACGCATGACTGTATGGACGACTTGGCATATCGGCAGTAACGTAATGGCAGGTCATCCATCACTCATGAAGGACCTCATGAGTGACTGTCAAGACGACCTCATCTGGTATCAAACAAACGGCGCCGCAATTCCGAAGGCTCCGAGATCCAACTGCATCATCTACACTGTACGGCTGCCTCGAACCAGCAATCCGACAACAGATAACAAGATCCTTGTAGCTCTCTGACAGCCTCAACCTTAGGTGGTGCAAATCGAAGCGCTTACCGTGCTCATTCTCAGACAAAGAATGTGAAATCAGCCAAAGCACTGCTTGAAAATGACACCGCTGGAGAATGAAGGTTAGTAGCCACATCAACAAAGCGCCGTTAAATTCAAACTCTTTCAGAAATTACTGATCATCGTGAAATTGTCTCCCATCACCAAAATCAGAGGACTGGGGCGGTCAGAGGTAGTGATGCTTGTTTCGCCTCACTAAACACTCCCTGGTATACAGGGCGCTAGGTACATACGTGGAGAATATATACGTTTTGTCATATTTATCAATGCAACATATAATGCTGCAGCCGCTGTGAAAATCTAGTCAAAGTACCAGCTACCAGCGCAATATGAGGCCACTCCAAAGACCCCAACTCAAAGTTCTTCCCAAGTTTCAAAAACTAGAACAACGTTCTTCACCATCGCATTGTAGTACGCAATTTCTTATTTCCCATGGGCTAGCAAGACTGTACTTCTCGTTGTCCTTGTGCGAAAGTGTCTCTTCTCTGCAGCAATTCAGTGAATTTAGCCACAGTAAATACACTAAAGCAACAATCTCAACAAGCGCAGTATTTACCGTTTACATTTTTCCGACTTCAGGATCAGTTGCAAATATAAGTGTCCAATATTAGCCATCTTTAATTTTCATCTCAACATTGAATATCATATATTTGAAGGAATAGATATAAGCAGAGTTGGCTATACTTGTAATATAAATTCTTTGACGTATATGTACACTGCTGACATCCCTACAGATAATTAAAATATTTATGCATCGCAATATATTTTCATCACGGTGATTATACCTATAAAACCGGGGGCGCGACCTATTAAAAGATTTTGCTTGAACAAACATAGCCTCCACCAACTAACTGGGACAATTCACCAAGACAAGCAACAACATATTGGTAATAGATAATGTAAATGTTACTCTTTTAATATGGTTGAAACTTTATAGATATATAGCAAATGCGGTAGCCTGTTGGTCGCAGATGTAAGTTCCTGCTCGCCTGGAAACTTTCGAACCCGAATACTGCGCGATTCGCGCACCAGCCCTCGAACCAGCTTGGTCTACAGAGGAAATTCTCGATATCTCGTCATCGCTGGCACCTCCACAATGTACCCCAGGTGATCCCATTCCCATAATATGGGTTCCAATCATCGTTTCTACAGAGGCAAGGTCAAGTTTAATCCCGCGCTTGGAAAAGCCACTTAGGCTAAACGACTCATAAAATTATTCAATACTGAATTTGTGCATGCTATAGTATTCCTCAGGTATGTAATTTCGGAAACCTTACGTGTTAATGCTGCTTACTCAGAATTGGAACTGTGGGGAACTGTCACAGGCAATAACCCTCGAGTCCGAGGTCAACAAAGTGATTATCCAAACATCAAAGTTTACCCAAATAACTTGTTGAACTTTTTGAAGACGGTCATGCCTAACAAATACTCATCGATAATCTTCATAAAATCGTTGGCGACGGCCCACCCCTGAATTCATGATCACCATTATGTATCCTCACATGATATGTTGTATTTTTTTTTGTCGAGCCCGAACATTATCAAAGCATTTACGAAATTCTTCGTTTAATATCAACTTGACATTTCCGTTTTCATTATCGATATATATACATAGCCGTTTTGAACAACTCGTCAACGTGGAGCCATCCTAAGCCGTTCTAGATTAAACAATAACTCGTTTGCTTTTTCCCGAGTTCACACCTCCAACGTTTTAGTCCATACTTGCTCAATAAAAATGCAAAAAAATAATAAAATAAACAAAATGTATCCTCCATTTTTTTTCTTTTTAATTGTGCTTCCATTTTGTTAGTGGCTAAAAACCGCAATTTTGAAGGCAACAAAATGTAATTTGGAGATTTTTAGTTAAGCAGTTGTGGGTCAGAAATTCCACAAAACTATTATTTGAAATTATAGATTTGCAGCTATATGCTGTATGAAATATCCGTAAATGTGGAAGGCACAAAAATGAGGGGGGGGGGGAGTGCTGCTTCGCCGAAGTCGCGGAAATTCGTGGCTGCCCGGTGCGCCAAGACACTTGTGAGCTGCATTCGGCGGCGAGCAGATTTGTGGAGTCACAGCCAACAGGCGGCGTCCTCGCAATTTCCATCAGACAGCCAGCGCGTCGCTCTGCCGTGAGCTGCGCGCAATGTGGCATGTCCCCGGCTGCGTATTAGCCGCCATGTGGGAGCTTGTGCAGGGCAATTTTAACTGCAGATCGTCATGATTCAAAAGCGCGACTCCTCGGCTGATTCCTTAGAAATAAATGTATGTGCTTTCTCTGTCGCGGATGATTTTAAGAAGCTTGTGGAGGAAGGAAGAAGCGTTTCCTGTGATTTCAGATAAAGCTTCAGATAACTTGGCAATATGTTACAAATACAATATGGCCAAGTGTCGCCTCTGAAGCGTAGCCCCAGGCTCTAACGTCGCCTTAGCTGAAACAAACAACAAAAATAGCTAGATAAACGCTGCAGAAATGACAATTTGTCAATGAATTCTAGCCGTTACTAGTCGAGACGGGCCTAAGACAGGGTACTACGACGACCTCTAGAGCGGCCGCCAAGACGATCTCAAGGACGACTCTAGGCGACCTCCAGGACGAGCGATCCTAAAGCTGATGAGGTAATCTAACACGACCTAGGACAACCTCAAGGACGACCTCGAGGTAGATCTCAAAGATTTGTCGAGAACAACGACGTCAAGATCATCAAGACGTTGAAAAGAAGTGCAGAGGAATGGTAACGTGGTCTACAGCGCATACCTACTGCGCATTAGAAAACCCAGAATAATAAAGAAAAAAAAGATTAGAGTAAGCCAAATACAAAAAAAAACGATGTGTGACTCAGATGTGAATGTTGGATTCAGATTTTTATAAAGAAAAGGTCTATAAAAGCTCCCTTTCTACATCGCATGCCAGTAACTGGTTGAAATTCTGAAATATTTCATCGAAATTTCCTCTTTTCAAACATTACACGATTTTGGAATTTAGAATTGTCAGAGGAAGTATCATTTCCGATATATTAAAGGGCAACTCCACTTCGACACTGATATTTAGAAAACTATGCAACTTCTTCAATATCATAAATGTGACCTAATTCTATTTCTGTATTTATTAAACTGGCCAGCTTAAACTTTCAAATGGTAAACCTCCGAAATCTGCCAACTCTAGCGTGAGCGCAATCGTCAGCGCGAATTATGCGATTGCCAACGTTCCCCATGCGATCAGAAGTGACTACGTCACGTTTTGTTTGTTTTACTTCTCAGAGCGAAACGATGACGTCATGGTTCTCCACCGACGGCGTCCCGGCGGATGCGCCTGCGCTTATATCGATGCGGACTCTCCCGCTCCTCTCTCCTCTTTCGTCTCTCCCCTCTCCCCGGAGCCTACCACCGTCCACGAAGCGACCTGCCCGTGTCACATTCCTCGCCTGACAGCGTCGCAAAGAACCGCGTGGCGATGACGATGGCCACCTCTGACGACGCGGAACCAATGTTAACCGAGTTTCATTTCGTATGCATGATGTTTCGTTAAGGTATATTCCACATTTCACGCGAATCCGAAGACATGCAATGTTTTGTGATGATTTGTGAAATGGAATCATGTAAGCCTAAGATTTCTCAAGTGGAGTTGCCCTTCCAAAGGACACGCGTGCCTACCTGCCAATTTTGTCATCGGCCTCCATTGTTCTCTGTGTGACGTTTTCCATGTTGTGACATCGATCTCTGCACCTGCTCAAGTGCGGAGAAGAAACATAGTTCTACGTCAAAAAACTGTGGAACAACTCCGTGGCCTTACTCCGCTTGCAGCAGATACAATTTTCTTTTTAGGGCCCAACGGCACATCGGCGAAGAACATCCTATAACGCCAAATTTGCGGTTCAGGGATTGCTTATCACGACATTCCAGGGATCAATATTCTCGTCACCCGTATACTGATGGATCCACTCACAGTGACTACACGCACCATCCATATACTTTGCGAAAACACGGCACTAAACCACTACCCTTTTCTATCGCAGTTAATCGATTCGGAAATACATTTCATTATTCAACAACAGATGAACAATATTTAATGATTTGAAATCCCAGCGCACAAATTTATCAATTAAAAAAAACCTTAAATAAACTTGGCGGTGCACATACGCCATCGCTCCTTATGGCATTCTGATCCTGGACGTACGAGCAATTCTTTCTCAACCATTGCAGAATCATATTATGGAAACAAAGGCTCGGCGAATCACTATTTCACCCTTTCAGACAAGATGCTAGGCGATTGGCAAATCATCAACTTCTTCATGTAACAGTGGTCTTAACTCACAGTGTCCTGCAACGGCACCTGTCATCGACATTCCAGTTTCGCTCTACCCTCTTTGCACAAATACCCCGATACGCCTCCTGTCGGATACACCGAAGAGTTCCTTCACGTGATGGCAAGTTACCATTACCACTTCTGAAACACGCTCATCGGTGAAGGCGAACATCATCTTATGTGGTAAAATTGAAGAAGAGCAAAAGGATTTCAAGCAATGGTACTTTCAATAATCTTTTTTGCCCATGAAAAACTTTTATGAATAGCCGATGTAGCCTGATGCTAAATAGCAAAAAAAATTGACATATGTATTTTCATATTTTATATGTATATTCTTTTCGTGGTAATCTGTTGTTTTTAAAATTTCTTTCTGTATATATCTAATACTCTTCATCATTCTTCCCGAAGCGCAAGTATGTATCTTCCTCATGTTTTATATATTACCAACGCTCGTTTATGATGGATTGGCACTGCGTCTTTCAACAAATACGTATTTTCTCTCTCCTAATCACTGTAAATGAATTTTTCGTAGATAGTGAAAAAAAGAATGACAAAATTAACAATTTAATATCTATTTTGCCATGGTAGTCGCCCCTGCATCAAATATTTGAAGCTTCGGAAAATGTCGCTCCCATACACCGTCGCTATCATCATTACTAGTGTTCCTCATCATTATACTTTGTATAACATGCCAATCATGATTATCTCCACAGATTCCTATGCAATGATATTGTAATTGTTATTTCCGCAAAATAGGGAAAATTGTTGTCTTATAATTCGATGTGCCTTGTTTGCAAATGAGATAATAAAATCTGGAGACGCTACAAAAACAACCACCGAAAATGATCCACCAAGGCCAAATTGGGTCAAATGGCGGCCACATGGGAGCTTGGCACTACTTTCCAGTATTCCTCTCTTGCAGCTTCTATAGCAGGTGTTTTTTCTGACATTTCGTTCACCATTTTGTTTCGCTGACCTGTCTGACGTGAAAACGAGCATTCTGGTGATTCTTTTGACACCCTCAAATCATAGTGCAAAAACACAGAATTCCATCACGCCTCAGCAG